>JARKHS020035554.1:0-45149 GCA_030143305.2 Amblyomma americanum
CCTCTGGTATGCGGGTGGCATCAATGGTGACATCGATGCCAGGTGGGGGAGTTTTGTCCAGTCTTCCCCGAGGGGGGCGAAGGACCAGAAGTTCCGTTTTTGTAGGAGAGCATGCAAGGCCGACCTGATGGGCATAGGAGGTCACCACATCTGCCCCAGCTTGTAGTGTCTCTTCAATGGTGCCGACATTACCCGTGGAGATCCACAGGGTGATGTCGTCGGCATATAAAGAGTGCGAGAGGGCGGGAATGGCTGAAAGAGCGTTTGCCATGGTGATGAGAGTTATATTAAATAGAAGCGGGGAGAGTACCGATCCCTGAGGGGTACCTCGGCTACCGAGGGTGAAAACAGGGGAGGAGAGTGAGCCAAAAGTGATTTCAGCTGTGCGGTGGCGGAGGAAGGCTGAGATGTACTGATGGGTACGAGTGCCGACGTGTAGAGACGACAGGGCCTCCAAGATGGCTGAATGATGTACATTGTTGAATGCCTGTTTTAGATCGAGGGCTAGGACCGCGCATGTACGCCTCGTGTTTCAGGGGTGGAGGACGTCTCTGAGAGCTGAAGCAGGATATCTTGGGTGGAGAGGTGGGGACGGAAACCAACCATCGTTGGGGGGAAGAGGAGGTTGTCGTCCATGTGTTCCTGGAGGCGACCAAGGACGACGTGCTCAAAGAGTTTGCCGATGCAAGACGTAAGGGAAATGGGACGGAGATTCCTTATCTCAAGAGGCTTTCCTGGCTTGGGGATGAAAGTTATGCGGGCATGATTCCACTGCGAAGGGAGGGTTCTCGTTCGCCAGCAGTGATTGAACAAGTCTGCAACAGCCTCCACAGACTTGCCGTCGAGATTGCGGAGCGCTTTGTTGGTGACTCTGTCAGCGCCGGGCGGTCGTGGTCCGAAGTTTCTGCATGGCCGCCCGAACCTCCGCCGGAGAGATGTCCGCGTCGAGTTCCGGGTTGGGGTCTCCCGTGTACGGGGGGAGGGGGTGGGAGGGGTGGTGGTGAGATATTGATCTTTGAGGGCTTGGAGGAGTGCATCGTCTGAGAGGGGGAGCGGGTGCAAGATGCGAGTGACATGCTTGCGTTGGGTGGCCCTCGTGTGACCCGGGTCCAGGAGATATCTGAGGAGGGACCAGGTGTCTTTGAGGCCTAAATTGCCACTCATGCGATCGCAGACCTGTCCCCATTGTTGATGGGCCAGGTCGCGTGCATGTGTTTCAATCTCGCGCACGAGATGAGCGGTACGGTGTTTGAGGGGCCGATTGTGCTTTTGATTGAGCCAGCGCCTTTGCAGGCTGGCATGTGCTTCCCACATGTGGAGGAGCCGGCTGTCAGCAGCCGACGTGTCCTCAGGTTCAGGAATGGTGGGGGTAGCGCGGGCGACATCGCGGTTGAGACTGGCGGTCCATTCAAAGAGGTCTGTGATGCTGTTCGGGGTTAGGCGCCGAAGTTGGCGGAATCTGTCAGAAGTGGGGCGGCGACGCGTTTCGCAAGCCGCGTTCACCGCTGTTCTTCCCAACCCCCTCGTCCAGCTGCACCCCTAATACCCCCCAGAGAAAGAAGTATGGCGTCAATGGTTCATCCACCGCCAAAGGCACTGGAAGTACGGGTGGCGGTTACAAGAGCTGGATCATTTAGAAAAGGGAGCTTACTATGTTTTCTACCGCGACCGGACTAAGGAAGCAGCCTAAAGGAGTTCAGGCAGCAACACTTCTTGTGACAATTGGTGAAGAAGCAATGCGGCTGTTCTACACCTTCAAATTCGCAAATAGGGATGAAAAGCAAGACCTCGATCAGCTGATAGAAAAATTCGAGGCCCACTGCAAACCAGCGAAGAATTTAACGCTCAACGAGTTTCGTTTCGGCTCCCGAGTTCAATGTGAGGGCTAATCTTTTAACGAGAGGCTAATCGATATCCGAACTCTTGGTCGCTTGTGCAAATTCGGAGAGCTAGAGGACAGATTACTGCGCAGTCAAATATTCTAGGAGTTAGAGGCAAAAACTTGTAGCAGAAACTTCTGTCTGAAAATCCATCGTATGCCAAAACAGTGGAAATATGCCGAGCAAGGGAACAAGCGAAGGAACACTTTAACGAGATCAGAGAGGCAGAAGCAAGCGCAACAGATGAGGCCACCGTACATGCTGTGAAATCGAAAGTTAGCCTCGGATTTTGCCCGAACTGCTGTATCACGGAACACGGAAAACAAAGTGCCCTGCGCAAGGCAAGCGCTGTAACAAGTGTGGCGGCCGAAACCACTTCGCGCGTATATGTCGTCAACCAGAAGCGAGACTGAGGGGCCAAGCATGCAGGATAAAACAGGTCGAAATGGCGGAGGACGAGGGCTATTTCCTTCAAACCCTGGAAATCAATGCAACTGATGGCCACGACCGCTGGTCAGCGACTGTCGACATCGCAGGTTCCATCATACGCTGCAAAATTGATACCGGAGCCAAGTGTTGCGTCATGCCCGAAGCGACACTCAGAAACATAACTACGAGGCCAGCACAAGACTGCTGCTCTACGCACGGTCGTTTTTCGGGCACATAGAAAAGGCGACGAAGAAGATTGAGCTTCAGGTCGCCAATACAGCGCAGTCTACCACGGCGCTATTCTTTATGGTGAAACAAGCAGTTCCTGTTATATTGAGTGGCAAGGTAGCTGAACGCCTAGGGCTGATTGGCCGCATAAACACCGTGGACGCCTTGGAAACTAAGGAACTAGTAGAAAGATTTGCAGATGTTTTCCAGGGGCCGGGAGAAATCAAAGACATAGTCTACCACATGGAGCTTAAACCTGAAGCTAGAGGCGTCGTAAAGCCAGCGCGACGAATCGCAATCACCCTTCAGGAGCACGTCCGAGCTGAGCTGGAACGGATGCAGCACGACGGCGTCGTTGCTAAGGTAAAAGAACCGAATTACTGGTCTAGCCACATGGTTGTAGTAGTAAATAAAGAAAAAGTACGCATATGCTGGGACCTATCTGACTTAAATAAGGCACTTCTGAGGGAGCACTACCACATGCCGACGTTAGAAGATCTCCTACCGCGGCTGCATGGAGCCAAGTTCTTTTCTACTCTGGATGCATCGTCAGGATTCTGGCAGATTAAAGTGGACGAGCCGAGCTCCCGCTTATGCACTGTGAGCACGCCCTACGGGCAGTACAGATTCCTGCACATGCCGTTCGGCATCGCTTCCGCGCCGGAAATTTTTCAGCGGGTGATGCACCTGGTACTAGAGGGCTTGAGGGGCGTTGCCTTCGTTATGGACGACATATTGGTTTGGGGACAGTCGCGAGAGCAACACCACAGAAGTTTAGTAGCTTTGCGGCCCCGGTGTTGACAATGCAACTTGAAGCTCAATAAGAACACGTGCAATTTCCTCAAGCCCAGATTCCGCTACATGGGTTACATTCTGACTCCAGAGGCGCTGTGCCTGGACACTAGCAAGTTCCGCCATCACAAAACCGTATGAAATTGCAAGTTTTCCTCGGCATGATCAACTTCTTGAGCTGTTGAAAAACGACGGCGCGTGGGTCCGGACAGACCAGCATGATATCAGCTTTCGTCAGCCTCGAGCGACCCTCACAAAGGCGCCAGTTCTTGCCTATTTTAACCAAGAAAAACCACTGACCTTGTCAGTAGACGCCAGTCAGCATGGAGTAGGAGCCGTTCGTCTACAGAATGCGCAGCAAGTCGCCTATTCCCCTTGTTCGCTAATGGAAGCACAGGAGCGCCACGCGCAGATCGAGAAGGAAACTTTGACAATTGTTCATGGTTGCAAGAAAATTTCAAGATTATATCTTCGGGCAGCCAGAGGTTACCATAGAGTCGGATTACAGGCCTCTGGAATCTATACTCAGAAAGCCACTTTGTGAATGCCCACTGAGATTGGAGCGCATGAGGCTCGTTTTGCAAATATTTCCAACCAAGGTGACGTTCAAACTAGGAAAGAAGTTGTTTCTAGCTGATGCGCTTTCTCGCTTCTCGAGTGATACGGCTAACCGACTAGCCAGAACAATTTCAAGTCAGCGTTATTTCTTCGCTTCCTGTGTCACATCAGCAGCTCGAGAGTATTCGGCACGGAACTAACAACGACGCTTGTATTGCTGAACTGGGCCGTTACTCGAGCACAGAATGGCCGGAAACGAAGACCCATGTGTCGAAAACACCTAATTATTAATCGGCAATTTGACTCATAGCCGCACCCTACTTCATTTGTTTTCTGTTGGAATCCATTTCGTTACCAGAGAAACCGGGAGTTATCATGTCTTCGCGTTGCATGTGCAGTCCTCGCCTGTTTACCACCCTCGGCTTCACCTAGGATATCATGAGCTCGAAGTTTTTCTCTAACACACTTATTTTTTTACATTTCGCTTAACTTTTCCCGTACTATTTCCCCTAGCTCGCCACACTGTCTTCAGATTACTTTCGGGCCTTTTCGCTACCCTCCGTGTTTATTTTCGAGAGGAGAGTACCGGTAAGATACAACTTTGATACCATTTGTTTTTTTTAGAGGCAGCGATTCAGGAGTTTTATTATACTTGCCAAATGCACTTGATCATTATCTTACACCCCTGAATCATCATTTACTTTTTGGCACTTCCTTTCCTGAATTCTTGTTTCCTTCCCAGGCTCCCGAAGTTAAGTTTTCTGCACAAAAGTAGATAATCAGGAGCACTTCTTTTGTACAGCTTTTTTCATGTTACCGAAAGGTTCAGGAGTGTTTCATTACCTTCCAAATACTTAAAACAGTGAGTATTTCTTCTCTCAGTTTGCTATAGCATCGATAAACCATGTTTTAGCTACTTTCTCAAGACTAACGTGAGGAATACTGGCTCAGGATATGCTCTGAAAAGTGTGAACCTGTTTCAGCGGTAAGATGCTAACTATGCATAATGCCGTTTTGAGCATGTTCAATGTCTCCGCAGCCACTTGTTGGTCTTTTGGTGTTTCAGGACTAGAGCGAGAATGCGATAGGTCATATTCGCCCTATGCCATAGCCAGAGAAGCCATTTGCCATTTGTCAGGTGTGCATCCGGTAGCTACTGGCTTATTACGTTCACCGATTACTTGACCCCTTAAGAGTAGAAATGCTTTTTGCGAACGGTTATCAAACACAGTTCAACATTACTTATCAGATTTCCCAATCTATGGCACCCCGAAAGTAGCCTTCACGGTGACAGGAAAAGCCTTCATAACCTAGAAAACATAAGGCGTTTATTACCGCAGTCCGACAGGTAGGGGGAAGACCGCTGCGCACATCCACAGACCGAGAGCTTGAGGGAGCATTCGAAGAAGACGATCGCAGATAGGCTTTCCCTGCGCTTTCAAGCTGGAGGCCAATTCATGGGACGTCATACTGCATGTGCTTGCTGTCCAACACGTTTAGCATCGTTGTCTAGGAGTTATCAGATGAAACAATTTAAAGTCGGTAAAGGCTGGAAAATCGCCGACATTATCGAAGCACTGCTGTCCCTACTTTATTGACGAAGACAGCCTCGATGTCGTTGTTTACCTTGAGGACGCAGAAGTGGTAAAATTTGACCAGATTAACGTATGTCCTAATATAACTGACGCTGCTGCCATTCTATATTTGAGACATGCCTTAATTCTCAAGTAATTCTTTCCTGATGAAGGTTGACTTCCATCTTATGAAACGTTGCGCATTAGTATTTGTAGCCGGGAGGTCAAAAGTGTTGTTCCAGGATTGCATTGCTCATCTCAGTACTTGACGTTGTTGGTGTTTGGAAAGTATGGTTGAGTAGCGTCAACGCCTTATGGGGAAGAACTCCACAGCTTGGTACATAGTGCCTCTTAACTATTAAATGGGCATGCGGCGCGCCCTGTTCCTGGCAGTTCCCTGTTCCGATTCCCTCCGCCAGAAGACCTCGCTCTCTTCCGCGGGACTGACGTCCCCGATGCTGATTGCCTGATCACATGATACGAGCGGATGCGCACCTAAAGAAAGTTGAGTTTGAGTTTATTTCCACAAACAAGGAGATACAATGGTTGTGGGGATACAAGGAGGAAAAGCTGCTCAGGGGCCGCTTGACTGGCCCCAATTACCGTTAATAATGAAAAACATTATTTTGTTTGGGTGCCGTTGCCAGTCTTTGGTATCATGACCACGAAGCACACCTTTCCACGTTGGCCAGATTCAAGAGAAACCTCTCCGAAGTATTTGGCCGTACTCTTGTGCGAAAGCTACGTGCCGAATAACGCTGCCGTTAACGTTCACAGAATTTCAGCTAGACCTTAAGAGGTACAATGAAGATGTGGTCATACTCTGCACGCGCGTCAACGATCTCATGTCCGAGGCTGACAAGGAAAAGCATATTTTGAAATGAATTGAGAACAACCCATTCGAGATGCTACTGTCTAGAGATCTCCACACCATTTAGGAAGTCATCAGTCTCTGCTTGAGCTACGACGAGTAGCGCAAGCAGTGGCTCCTCCTTCGCCAGAGGGGTGCGCCTGTCCAGTTGTTTGCCAGCCGGTAGGTTGCACCTGACCACTCAGCCTTATTGCGACTGTACTTGAGGAAGCTGCTCGTCAACTCTCGTTTCTGCCTCTCCACCCCGGGCCGCCTCCATACTTGGCGCTCGACGATCGTGACGTCATCGCCGAACGAGTGGTTGAAGCCCTTCCACCGGTCATCAACCCGCACTACCACATCAACACGCACCGGTTGCTGCACTAGTGACCAACACTAACGCCGTCGCACAGCCGATGCCATCAAGCTACTTATCTGGCTACAATACGTCCCGACTCCTAAGACTGAGGTACCTCAAACGACGATGCCTTTTCTCTTACCGCTTGTGCAATCCTTGGCGTGCTAGTGAAAGTCACCAATTTCTTCGTTCTAGTGGATTTCCAAGCCATGTAGGCCGGCCTTGCCGCCGTCGCATGCCGGTGTGACCGTAGTCTCCCACAGTTTCCGGCTTCTGACCTAAAATATTCCAGAGAACTGCAGTCTGCCGCTTTGGAGAAATGCGAAAGCATTTGAGCTTTAACATCTCACAACTTTTGTTGCAAGTTCTCTTTGTCACATGACACTTGTCTCGTGACCCTTGGATTACGTTGGCAACTTTTTCCATCATCGTTGTCATGTGACAGTTATCACGTGGCACTTGGATGACGTCAGCAATAGTTTTGCAAGTCTTTGTTGTCTAACATTAGTAGACATTCCCAACGCACTTTACCGTCGTACACACCCAAAGCGTTCACTACATGCCCCTCTAACTTGCTTGAACCAAAGACCTTTCGTACAACTAAAGGAATTGTATGCCCAAAATGAATTTGAACCAGAGTGGCAACCACTCCAAGTGCTGTGCTCTTCATTGCCCTCTTTCTGTTGCGCCGTTGCTTGGATATGTCGTATTATGATGCACTAGTGATGTATCCAGTATCGCGTCTTTGCTCGTGCTTTGTAGTTTAAGTTTGTCCTAATATGCACATTGTTGTTTTGCGAGTGTTTTCTTCGTGTTTTTAAGAGTTTATGTATAAGAACATTGTTCGACTGTAATAAATACTATGTTGAGAGAAAAGAACCCTTCGCGGGCTGAGCGTTGCCTACCCGCCTGGCTCACAGACGGACTGGGTTCAAACCGCGATGCCAGCGAAATTCTTTTTTCGAATGGTCATTTTCCTTCGGACTCGCTCAGCCGACAGGCTCTGCCGATACGCAATGCTGACAGGTCCACTACATTTCACACATGAGACAAGAAATGCATTAGCATTAAACCAGTACTCTATGCCTGCCGAGCCTCCACATATATGCCTATTTCTTCGATCGCTACTCCTTTTCCACCCGCCGGACACATTTACACGCGTCGGCATTCCCTTTCTCATATGCGCCTGCACGGCACTATCCCGCACTAGGAAAACTAGATGCGGCAGTTATCGAGGCAAGAACTGGGCCGCCAGCCAAATGTCAAAGTCTTGAGTTCTCTCCCGACAATCTGATCGAGTCTCTGCCGAGGCTGTTTGTTTACAGGTCCTCCAGGTTCTGTCATGACGGCAAGCTTTGGTCGCTCCTCGCAAGGAGTGATATTACCGCTTTCTGGATTCTCGGTGTCCATGGCAAGCGCGCCGCGTATTTAGCCATTAGCGACGTGCACTGCTCGGGTGGGTAAAAAAGGAAGTTTTGTACGCCATTAATTCACCACTTTGCCCAGTTCTTCCCATGGCATCATCTGGAATTGGGAGGCCTAGTTGTGCCATAACACTGTCCATGCGCTTAGCCATTGCTCGTAGGCCGCCACCCTTTCAGCTTCTTTTTCTTTCGAACGCATCGTTGCCGAAGAAACCCACATTCCATCGTGCTCTTCTTCGCTTGTGCCCATTATATTCGGCTCTTTTCGGGATGGTAATATACTTCATATACTATCGTCAATATTTCTACACCTCAAATGTCTCCCCTTACCATGTGCTGTACACACCTAATCAGCTGGCTTTAACACCTGTTTGTAACAAATCCATCTTCATATCTTTTTGCTGTTTTGTGGTGTCTTAGCACCATTCAGCTTGCTCCATTCTTCTATGTGGAAAGCTTCAAGATTTACACTTTCTAAACGCACACGCCCTCAGCCCAGCTGTTGCCACGGTCGACACTTTGCATATAGACGTTGTTCTTCGTTCCTTCAGCGCCACTGTTCGTCCACCTGAACGAACTCAGTTGCTTGAACAACTTCATCAGTTTCGCTCTTCCTTCGGTTCTCACCAACCCGATTTGATCAGCACTTGCACCACGTCTCATTATACACCGGAGGCCATAATCCCTGTGCGTCAGCGCCCATAAGCTTGACACCACGCTCAGAGCGGCGCAAGTTAAGCCTTCAACAGCCCATGGACGTCATCCATGAAAACCGTGAGGAATAAATATGTCTTCACTCGTTCCTGCTTAGTTATCGCCGTCTTAATACGGCCTCACCAGCAGACGTGCACTTCCTGCCCCGTATTGGTGACAATCTGGATTACCTACTGACACGACCCCAAGTAGAAGATTGTGCTAAGGCCGCATTGTTACCCCTGATGGTCGGTATAAATATGCCGTCATGCTTTTCGGCTTATGTAATGCGCCTGCTATATTCGAGCGCATGACTAACACAATTTTGCGTGGCCTGAAGTTGAAAACGTTTCCGTGCTAGCTGAGCCACTTTTGCGCACTTTTCTCCTGAATTTGAGACTAATTATCAGCCTATTCAAGCAAGTCCTGAAATAACGCACCATGGGCGGTCTGCAGCTGAACCTATGGAAGTATCGCTTTGCTGCTCGTTAACTGTCACATTCAGGCCATCTTGTGTCGAAGGAATGAGGGTGTGCATCCAGGTCCTCTAAACTTCTTGCTATGATTGCCTTCCGAAACCTACTTCCATTAAAGGAAACTGCGCAGCCGGCTTAGCATCTGATCGTATATTTGGTTATCTATTCACAAATCTGCTCCCATTATTGACCTTTTAGCTCGGCCCATCGGCCTATCTGAATCAAAATCTGCCCTTCAGAGGTTAGAGCGCGGTTTCCCTACTGATTCCTAGTCTATAGGCTCTCTACGCTTGGTGCAGATTCTCAACAGCAGAGGCTTCACTCTATATTTCCAATGGGTACCTCTCACATAGGAGTCAGAGGCAATGAGGTAGCAGGCAGTCTCGCCATAAAGCTCTGTCAAGTTATTCATCAAAAAATACCTCAAGATGAAAAAATACTCTTCAGAGAAACAGTGCTCGATCATTCTAGTACCCTGTGGACTGCGCCCACAAGCCATGTGTGACCAAGAGACGAGAAGGTCCCAGGCCACTCTACTACATCGAATTCTCATGGCCTCTGCTCGCACTCCTGCCTGGATGCATAAGACGGGCATAGCATCGTCTCCGCTCTGTTCTTTATGTGGTATGTGCGGGGATATAGAACATTATACTATGTACTGCCCAGAGTACAATGCGGAAAGATATGTGATGTTCGCTTCCTTCAAGAAGACAGGAGCCCTTCACAGTACAGTTCAGGACATTTTCTACCCGAGTGGAAGCTTGACATGCAGAAGGGAGGCTGCACGCCTTCTTTTAACATTTCTGCAGGACAATGATCTAGTCTCTAAATGGTGACAGCTGGAACAGACTATGGTCGACTGTGATTGAATGTGTGCGTAGATGGTGTCTTCTGGAGCGGACTATGTTATAATGTGAGTGAATGTGTGCATGGATGGTGGCACTGCATTAGACTACAGTCTACTCTGGCTGAATTTGTGCATAGATGGTGACTGCGGGGGTGGAATATGTACTATTATAAGTGTCTGTGGGCATAGCGGGGCAGATCCGACCAGTTTTAGATTATTATTAACATATAAGTAACGCTACGGTAAAGCAATTGCCGGCAGAATAAGCAAGGCTAATCCCACCTTTAGCATACAACAACTACACTCCACTCGGCCCCTCAGCAGGAAAGTTGATTTCTCGAGTTGGGCGCCAGCACGTTACGGCACATACAAAACCTCGTGTACTATCCTCACTGCGGCACTCGTCATGCGAAACTTCGCCCCTCAAGAACCAACCGAAGTACATACGGCAGCAGCGGTATTGGCCTCGCTGCAGTGCTCGGGCAGCGCAAATCTGGCTGCGACAAATATGTACTTACTCGCGCCATCTGCCTCCTCTTAAGATAAGAGTCCAACCACACAGTGACGGAAAAATAGTGCTTGGACATCCTCTGAACACTCGGCAGGTATCGCGGTTCTCTCTTCGGCAATATTTTTATGTGGTCACGGATCTTCATGCCTTTTGTTTTCTTTCTTCGGTAAGAGGCCAATCGGGCCGCCTGGCTCGGTGCTATCACCGTCTAGAAGAATATAGCACACGCGTCGTCTACTAATCAGGCCGAAATCACCAAGACACCGACGTCTAGTCCTCCTCCCCGCTACCGAGGAGGCTGCCATCCTCTCCGCCCTCTAATTCACTGTGCCGTCGCTCACCACCAGGGACTTGGTTTGCAAACAGTGTACACACGCATGGTTGCCTCTCTTCCGGACTTTCTATCCCATCTATGTGTGGTTACAACATCCCGCTCCCTTCGGCGTCAAGCTTCATATTTTGACATTCTCGAAAATGTTTTTTTAGGCGTAACTGTAACTCAGATGAACAGAAACGGTTTCTCCTCATTTCACGACATATGCGATCGCAAATCTCCATATCCTTCTACGCTGATCCGCAATGCGGTCACGCGGGAGCATTCATGACGTACACTCGCATCTGTATGAAGTACTGAAGGCACGGTATGTACAACTCTGACGTCAAGTGCGTGTTCTCGTGCCTTGCCTGCTACCGCCGCAAACAGCTACCTCATCGTGCAGCTGGCAAGTCGCAGCCACTACCCTATGCGCCCGTACCTTTCGACCACGTCGGAAATTTTTTATATGACCCTCTTCCGTACACCGCAGCAGGAAACCGCTGGGTTATTATTGTCGTTGATCGCCTGACGAGGCATGCTGAAACCGCTGCGCTCCAGGCTGCTACAGTCCTAATTGTGACATCCTTCATTTTACAGCGCTTCATTTTTTGATATCGTGGTCCTCGTGAGCTGATCAAAGACACACAACGCGTCTGTTCCTCTGACGTCGTTAAATGGCTGCTCGCCGAGTGCATTATATTTCATCGGACTTGCACCGCCTACTATCAGGAAACAAACGATCTAACCGAATAATTTAATCACTCCCTGGGTGAAGTACAGTCCTCCCATGCCGCTGCCAACCACATGATCTTGGACCTCTTTCTACAGTATACGTTGCACACCTACAACACTGCTACGCAATGCACGCACAAGTGTTTCCCCCTTCTTTCTGCATCATGGCCGCCATCCAGTCTTTCCCATCAACACAGTTCACGCCTACGATCCTGCCGCATCTAACTGTACAACTACGTCTGCAGCTGCCCAACGGCAAAGACTGCCGCCAGAACGCACGGTCGCTCACGGCAGACACTCAGTGGCGCCAAAAACAACGGGATGACGGCGATTTCCATCGTTCACGCCTGACTCGTTCTGCTGCCTGTAGATACTATCCAGCACTCCCAGCGCCTCCAAGAAAGTTCTTTACAAATACCTAGGCCCCCTTTGCGTCAAGGAGCGCACGTCTGTAGTAAACTAATGGATGGATGGAATGTGGGTGTCCCCTTTGAAACGGGATGATGGTAGTTGCCACCATGCTGTTTTTCCCTTTATTATTGTTTAACTCTCCTGTAAGTTGTTAATAAAATTCGCCATTTTCATTCAAATACGTCTTCCTACACTTTTAAACTTATGCCACCTCGCTGCTTTTGAGCCACCAATCTTCCTATCGTTTTTTGCTAATTGCCACCGCAGATTTATTTACATGACTATCGTTATCTCTAAACCCTAGGGCCTCAGGAAGAATGACTGTGCCTGCATTGACATCGGGATGGATACCATCACATTTTAGTATCATATGTTTTATTATTTCTTCAGATTTACCACACACAGCACATGTGTCATCTTCGTTAAATTTCTTTTTGTAGCTGCGTGTTCTAAGACACCCTGACTAGCTTCAAAGAGGAGGGCACTGCCTCTTGAGTTATCATAAAACGTTTCCTTCCTCATCTGACTTTTCCGGTATCTATATATTCCTACACCATGCTTCCTTTTCTTTGAATACATCGAATTTTTACCTTCCGCGCTTTTAACCTGTCGTTTAATGCTATTTCTTTCTCCTTCCTCGTGTCCGACAAACTAACTGTTTAGCTTTCTAGTTCTTTTCCGCCACTGTGACTCAACGCGTTTTGTACAGATATTTAAATACCTTAGCTGCCCACCTGTTACAGTCCAATTTTTGCTCAGGCGTTCTTCGTATAGTACTTTACTCTGAGGTTCTCGTACTCCGAACGTTGCCCAGCCCATATCCCCCTGTACTGCCTCGTTTGTGGTTTTCCCGTGGGCACCTAGCGCTAATCCTCCGACAGCTCTCTGATTTACTTCAAATATCAGCTGAACTTCTGCCCTTAAGCATAGAACCACAATCCCGAAAGTAAGGCCCGGCGCCATTATCCTTTTCCAAATACCTCTCAGTACTTCACGCCAGTTGTACCCCCCCGCCCCTCCCCCCAATTACCTATGTTTCATTATTCCGGCATCTCTACGCTCTTTGCTATGAGAAACTGTTCGTGCTTTTCCGAGTACATCTGCCCTTCGTTTACCCATACCCCGAGATATTTGTATTCGGCCACTCGGGATATTTCATGGCCTTGTACTGTAAGCTCCTGATCAGTTGTATCGTTGAAAACCATCACACCTCACTTAGTTGCGCAAAAACTGAAACCTAGACTGTCTCCTTCGTCTCCAAAGCAATTAATCAAAGTTTGCAAACCTTCCTGGCCATCTATCTGCTAACAGTACAATATCATCCGCATACATTAAACCCGGTAGCCATTGCTCAACAACCCTTCCGCCTAATCTGTACGACAGATCATAACGTAGATTGCTTACTTATAGCCTTCTTTCCATACTTATCATACAAAGCCTGAACAGCAGCGGTGTTAGAGGACAACTTTGCCCTAATTCATTGTGTAGCTTGACAGTTGTCGTACACTTGATTCCTTCCCATGTAATTTGAACTTTATTTTCTCGATATACTTCCGGCAGAAAATCAATTACCTCATGACCGATACCTTCATCTTTTAATTTGTTCCACAGGAGTTCCCTGTTCACGTTGTCGTATGCACCGCTTCTGTCGAGGAAGGTAAATACAAAGGTCTGCTTTCCGCCTTAGCTCTTTCTATGCATTGGGTAAGCACGAACAGACTATCATCTAAGTGCCTACCACTTATGAACCCGTTCTGAAGTTATCCGAGTATTCTATTCCTTTCTACCCATGACTGCATTTTTAATTTCACTGCCTGTATCGGCAGCCTGTAATTAACTCTCACCGTAATCAGTCGGAAGGATTTTATGTTCGTCTTATCGCCTCTCCCTTTGTAAATAAAATTAATTTTACTCCGTTTTCAGCTGTGCGGAATTTGCTTATTTGTTATGACGGCCTCCAATGTATTTGTCAGCGTTTCCTTGCCTCTTGGGCTATGTTCATTAATTAACTGGATTGGAATTTCGTTCTTCCCTGCGGACGGGCTTTTTTGGATTATTTGCTTCCGCCTTTTTCAGTTAAGATTCGCCAGTTCTAAGCTGTTTTCTATTGTGCTGTCCTCTGTTTCTCCCCATTTGGGGCGATTACTGTATCGTCTTTCCTAAATGACTCACCTACAACCGATGCAATGTAGTTCACAGTGTCAGGTCCCTCTAAATATTTTCCCTCGGCATCGTGAATCTGTTCCTGATTTCTGTGATTCGCTTTGCCCAGCCAGCTTATATGGTTCCAGAATTTCCTTGGCCCCTCTTTAGTTGCATCGCGAACTTCAGCCAGCGATCAGAGGACTGCTTTATTTTAGCCTGGACGAGGACCTGCACTTGCTGTTTCTTTTTGTCGATAAGATTCCCATTTCCGGCCGATTTCCTATTCAGATAACTGCGCCCTCTTCGCTTCTCTGTGTTCCCGTGATGCCAACCGTCGTTCGATGGCCTCCCTAATTTCCTTATTCCACCAACTTCGTGGCTTCCTCTTTCCTCTCCCGCGGTTTACTCCTTTTTCTTGTTTTATTTTTGTACTAATGAGGAGTTCTAACTTATTATGATCCCACTTTTCCATGGTATGTGTCTCTATTGTTTCCTCTATGCACGCCGCTATTTGCGCTATTTGTTCGTCATTTAATTTTTCCGCACCCTTGTTGACTCCCCTTCATTTCTCTTTTGAGCAAATCTCCAAACTGTAGACTAAAACGCTTATGATCACTACCGAGGCTGTACTTCCCCTCTTCGTCTATTTCCATCACTGCGAGCTTGCTATACATACCCTGCGAGACTAAGCAGTAGTCAATGGTCGTTTGCCTGTTACGGGATCACCACGTGGTTTGTCCCTGACATTTAGTTTCTCTATTTGCAATAACTAGGTTGTGCCGCTCACATACGTCTAGCATCAACTTCCCGTTACAATCTGTGTATCCATCCAGATCCTCGATGCGGCCATTCAGGTCAACCAGCAGAATAATATCGCCACCTTCTCTAAACTGCTTTATATCGTCATTGAGACAGTTAACTAGGTCCTTGTTCTCTTCTCTGCATTTGGCTCCTGTTCCTAAAAAAACTACTCCTAGTCATGTCCTTTTACAGGCAATTGTACCAAATACCCTGACATGTTCTTTGCAAGTTGACTTTCTTCTTTGAAAATTTGTTCCTTGATGCATCAGCATACCTAATCCTCCTCCCTCCCTCTCTGTTGTTTCGTTGCTGACTTCCCTGGCGTAGCCATCAATGAACGGTGCATCTTCTAGATCCTTAAGATGTGTCTCGCATAGTGCTTATGTACCTTCTTCTTCCTCCTTTTATTTGTGGTTTATTATTTATTATTATTTGTGATATTTTATTAATTATTAATTATTATTGTGGTTTGTACTCGAACGCTTCAGAAAACGGATTGCATCCATCTTTTAGACGCCGCATTGGTGGCTCAGCGTTTATGGCGCTCGGCTGCTGACCTGAAAGACGCCAATTCGATCCCGGCCACGGTGATTGAATATCGATAAAGCCGAAATTTTGAGGCCCGTTTACTGTGCAATGTAAGGTGGTCGAAATTTCCGGCGTCCCTCATCGCCTGAGTCGCTTTGGGACGTTAAAGCCCCATAAACCAAACCAAACCATCTTTTATTATTACATTTTGGAGAATAATTTTCATTGTAGTATAGATGCGCGCGATGTATTGATTATTTATCCTTGCGGTTCTGATTTCTTTAAGTTCTTGTCCGCTGTGCATTTTAGCCAAAATAGCAATTTAATGTACTCAAACAAAAACATTTTTCACTCATCATTTTTGACCCTAAATTAGCAAAAAACTCCTGCGTAGAAATCTATTACCATTTGCCAAGGGTTAGACATTACCATTTAGGTTCTATTCATAGAACGTTTGAAGACGAAAATGCCGTTAACAATGCTTCGAGACGAGCAAGCAGCAGAACTCGGTACTGGGTGCATTGCACCTTTGACATGCGGAGTCGGCGCATCGTTTTGGAAAAACACGATGCGCAAAACAGACAACACGCAAGTCAGACAGACGAAACACGCTCATTTCCTGATGCAGTAGCCAAGTGCCCTTGAGCGCTAAGACACGAGGGCAATGTGACTTGTTAAAACAGAAGCATGTGGTAGTCTTGAAGAAACACCTAGAAAAAATGCCCACAGCCGAAGAAAGGCAGCCTAGCAATACTCTATGGGGGGCTTGTTGGTGCATGGCTTTGACAAAAGATGATGCGCAAAACAGACAACACGGAAGTAAGAGAGGCAAAACACGCTCATTTCCTCATGCAGTAGCCAAGTGCCCTTGAGCGGTAAGACGCGAAGGCAATGTGACTTGTTAATACAGAAGCATGTGGTAGTCTTGAAGAAACACCTAGAAAAAGTGCCCACAGCCGAAGAAAGGCAGCCAAGCAATACTCTATGGGGGGCTAGTTGGTGCATGGCTTTGACAAAAGATGATGCGCAAAACAGACAAAACAAAAGTAAGAGAGGCGAAACACGCTCATTTCCTCATGCAGTAGCCAAGTGCCCTTGAGCGGTAAGACGCGAAGGCAATGTGACTTGTTAAAACAGAAGCATGTGGTAGTCTGGAAGAAACACCTTGAAAAAAATGCCCACAGCCGAAGAAAGGCAGCCTAGCAATACTCTATGGGGGGCTAGTTGGTGCATGGCTTTGACAAAAGATGATGCGCAAAACAGACAACACAAAAGTAAGAGAGGCGAAACACGCTCATTTCCTCATGCAGTAGCCAAGTGCCCTTGAGCGGTAAGACGCGAAGACAATGTGACTTGTTAAAACAGAAGCATGCGGTAGTCTTAAAGAAACACCTAGAAAAAGTGCCCACAGCCGAAGAAAGGCAGCCTAGCAATACTCTATGGGGGGCTAGTTGGTGCATGGCTTTGACAAAAGATGATTCGCAAAACAGACAACACAAAAGTAAGAGGGGCGAAACACGCTCATTTCCTCATGCAGTAGCCAAGTGCCCTTGAGCAGTAAGACGCGAAGGCAATGTGACTTGATAAAACAGAAGCATGTGGTAGTCTTGAAGAAACACCTAGAAAAAATGCCCACAGCCGAAGAAAGGCAGCCTAGGAATACTTTATGGGGGGCTAGTTGGTGCATGGCTTTGACAAAAGATGATGCGCAAAACAGACAACACGGAAGTAAGAGAGGCAAGAGACGCTCATTTCCTCATGCAGTAGCCAAGTGCCCTTGAGCGGTAAGACGCCAAGGCAATGTGACTTGATAAAACAGAAGCATGTGGTAGTCTTGAAGAAACACCTAGAAAAAATGCCCACAGCCGAAGAAAGGCAGCCTAGGAATACTCTATGGGGGGCTAGTTGGTGCATGGCTTTGACAAAAGATGAAGCGCAAAACAGACAGCACGGGAGAAAGACAGACGAAACAAGCACATGCGCAAACAAGCGAAACCATGCACCAACTAGCGCCCCAGACTATATTGCTAGGCTACCTTTCTTCTATAGTGGGCCCTTTTCTATGTTTTTCCTCAAGGCCACCACATGCACCTGTTTTATATAATAAGTCACATTGCCGTCACGTCTTGTTGCACAAGGGCACTTGTCTACTGCAATATGAAATGCGCTTGTTTCGTCTGTTTTCCTCCCGTGTTGTCGGTTTGGCGCATTGTCTTTTTTCAATTCCCGCGTGTGGTAATTCTGCAAGCCTCCTACGCTAATTCTTTCCTTCGCTGGTAGTGGAGGCGCCTCACGATCCCAGCATCCTATCCGCAGTCCCCTTGAAGCTCCGTTCTGGTCGCCTACTGATCGGCCTAACATCCTCGATGAAGCCTGTCGACCCGCATCGCCCTGTGCTATTCGCCGTTCCTGCACCTGAAGCCACTGCCGGGCTTCCTCTAGGCTCTAATATTTTCTCTGGTAGCCTGACATTCAATGTAGCCACTGTCAAAAGATCCATCGGGCCATCCTTGTAAGGTAGCACGGCATCACGGACCTGCATTGTCATGGGCTTTCGGGGCGATGCCACGGATAACTCGCTTCAGCAGTTTTACCGAGTAAGCGCTTTCAGCCACTGGGGCGATTTTGTGAATGTCGTCAAAGTTTCCTTCTTCGATATGGCCAAGACTATGAAGACGTCATTACTGACTGGTTACAATTCTCGTCATTTATTCGGCGAATCTTTGGCACACTCTGTGCCGGCCCGGCATCCCATTCTTGAATATTAAGAAGTTAGGTGGGAGCGTACAGCTTCCGGGGAAGTCTTACATGCCGTACATTAACAAAATCGTCGCCCGTTGTCGGCGCGTCAGCGTCATGTCTCAAGACGATTGCTTTCGCCACGTTCTAAAAACATCGGCTCTGTGGCATTTATTGCTAATGCTGCCGCGAATCCTTCCACGGTGCTGGACTATGGCACCACTTGTCAGTGATTTTGCAACCTCCAGTCGCTCTGGCTCCAAGATGCCTGGGTTCTCCCTCGCTAGCGGTGTCGGCTAGAGGTGCCTGATCGGTCTCCACCATTATTCGCGAGGAGCTGCAAGGTGACAACGCATTATCTACTGCAAATTTAAAATACCCTGCTCCTTGTTACCAGTAAAGGACATGTTTGCTTCCTTCATTCACCACACGGTCCTGCAACATCGGTCTTCCGCTATGTGCCAAACTATGAAAAAGACGATGCAACAACCCTGCTCCTTTCCGTCCTTCACCGTCAGGACCCTGGGCAGCACATCCTCGCTACCCTATCCTCTAGATACCATGTGTACGCTGCCTGGTGACGGATTCCGCCACATCCAGTTTGTTTTAACGCGACAGCGTTAGATGTCGTATGACAGAGAAGCCGGTGCCGTCGTCTTCCGTGAGCGAAAAATTCAGGAAAAACTTGACAGAAGCTTCTTAAAGGCAGGCTGACCACCCAGGCCGGAACGTTGAACTTTTGGCGTCAGCGCAACTTGCCCACCGGTGCTGTGTGCAAACTACCGACCGTGGCATGTGGCAGCTAAATTATTAGTTGATCAAAGGTTGCTTGGGAAGAGCAACATAGGTCTCACAAGGCTCATCGGTGGCAACACCTGCCGCTGCAAGAGTTGATGCATCGCTTAACCGCCGCACCACTGCGCCGGGAGTGCTATGACGAATATCAGCGACCTATGAATTTGATAGGAAGAAGTATTCTGCATTTATGGGCATTACCCTTAAGGCGGAGCTTCAATGTCCCATACAGTGTTTTACTGCGGCATACGCGGCCACGTTACCTGTGTTTGTCGCCGACGCCCGCGATACGAGTGCTCAACCTACTGTGATTTATATCGCGACAGCAGGTAGCAGCCGTTTTTCTGCGACAGCCTTCGACGAAAATGATCCCCGTCGGTACTAAGCTTCGGTCACTTCTCTTGACCGAACTACGGACGCTTATCGTCGTGTCGCTGCTCCGCATTGTCTTTCCGTCGGTTCCCGCCGGCCGTTCACCCGACATCTCAGACCACAGGCCGCCACACAGAAAACTAACCTGGCGCTTTCGGGAGGCAAAACTGCACCCACTGGTTTCCTTACAGTTCCTCCTGCGCCTCCGTCCAACACGTTGTCTGTCGAAGGCACTCTTGTGAAAGCTTTAATTGATACTGGTACAGTTATTTCCTTCGTCTTATTTGATTTGCGTTTTCGCCACAGAAAAGTCCCCATTCCTAATCCTTCTGAAATTTCTGCCAATGAAATTTCGTTTCATTCTTCCGGACTGTGTACAGCACGGGTTAGTGTTTACAACATCCTCCACTAGCTCATTCTCGGTAGGGATTTCTTTCACTCCACACTAATTGTACTACGTGTCCTCCCACACGTCAAGTCGCAGAATGCGACCTTTCTGCCGATTCAGAACATTATTGCTCCCGCATAGTAGCAACCACTGACGGTGTACTCTATTCTCGCTGCGAAGACATACGTTCAGTTGACTCCAACCACATGACGGGTGGGGAGATCTTGATCGCGCGAAGGCCCCTTATTTTGTACAGGGGTATTTTCGCTATCGTGTCGCTTCTTCGTTTCTTCAGTAGTTTTTTTTCTTTTCGGCGCCTTCAACACCATATCGGAGCGCATCGTTCTCCTTAGCGGTCCATTGCCGGTTCTCGCCCTAAAACCCACCCTTAGCCTGTCATCGTCCTTTCCCTTTCTGTACCAGGCCTCTCCGCTTCATTCCCTCTTTCTCCCGATGCACCACTTCTTGCTGCAATCAGCTCTGTCCTGACACCAGAGCAGAAAAGGATTGCTTGCCGTAATGACACATCTAGCCTTCTTCGCGACGAATTCTGCAGTTGTCAGTCAATTTGTGCAGCAAAGCAACTCGCTCCCACATACGGCTCACGAATCATTCCTCATTCATTCTTCTTGTGAACCAGCTAAATACTAAGAAATTTTGCTTTGCCTCAGACTACAATAATGTACATCATCCCGTCGTATGCATAGAAGCGAGTAAGCCAGATCCGAATGAATCGCTCGCTCAGCATTTAGCGAGTCAGTGTCGGCTTAAAATCTCCGCAGTTTCCTAAGACTGGTGACCTACTTCCGCCGATTCCTACAAAACAATTGATGGCGGTTTAACATTGTTAAGCACACACTTTTGTGCAAAAGCAGGTTTTTGCTGGTGGACACCACCGCCACGTACATGAAAGCGTGACTGAGGTGACGACTGACCTAGGGAGCGCGTTATGCGACTTTCCTTTTCTCAAAATCTGCGAAGTCTGCAACGTTGTCAACGCCAATGCAAATGAACCCAAAAAACGGCGGTGGCATAATGCTTCAGTGCCGCGTTTCTGCCAAAAGGTTGTCAACGCAAACGCGAGCAACGCTCTTCTCACTGTCACTAGAGCCACGTAGCTCGAGACGCGTCTGAAATGCCTTGGGAGCCAAGGATGCAGTTATGCGTGTTTCATTTCGTTTCGCGACTGTTGCGCCCAGATGAACGTTTATGAAAGCGACAACGCGCAATGCCCAGCGCCAAAGTGTGCCAGTTTAACACTACGCGGAGTTGGCTGCTGCGATACCATAGTGCTCTCGTGCGGCGGCCAGTGAAGCTAAGCTGTTGGTGCCGCCGCAGGATTGAGACCCTGCCGTGGCAATATTTTATTTCTGAAGATATCTGAGAGGATTCAGAGAAACCTCACCTTTTTCAGGATTGCTAAAAAAATAGCGCTTCCGCAATAAAATTTGCCTCTATCACGGCACCTGTTCACAAGCCTCTGAATGACGACATACCCTTCGTCTTGCCGGATGCTCCTGAGGCAGCCTTTGCGGCTCTGAAGCTGGCTCGGACTTAAAATCTCGTGCTCCGAAATATCAATATCTAACCTCGTAGAGTTTTTCAGGCCGATGCTAGTGCACACCGCATATAATATTTCTTTTTCGGGCATAAGGCTCGTGCAGACAAAAGGCAAAAGGTACGTAAATCTTACGCTGACTGCAGTGGAACAGAACCGCTCCTTACAAAACAGCGGCACATTGTGAGAGAACTTTTATAATTGGGACCTACTTTTGAGCAGGCTGTTTTATTCCCACACTCCGGAATGCCAGCGTCCTACAAAGAGGAATATGATAGATGGTTATGAAGATTTACAGACAAAAACGAGGATCCCGCCCACTGTACAACATGTATATCCATTTAAGAAAGCGGCAAAATGCTGAGAGACAGTACGAGTGAGTTCGGAAAAGCGCATTCCTCTTTTTCCTGTGCCAAAGGAGGAATACCGTGATTCAGTGTTCTCCAGTTCAGTTAGAGGTTTGCGCTCAAGTATACGTTTTCATCGGTAAGCGCTGCGTTAACCACAGGCGCCTTTTAATATATGTACTTTGATTATACTCTAAGACACAGCCAGCTCAGAAGATCGGCATTTCAATGCGAAAGCGCTACTCTACATGCACCAACGCAGAACAAGAATCTTGTTAGGTGCTCCGAACTGAACCCAGCTTACCCTAGTTACTCGAACAATTTCGGTTTAGGTCGGGGGAGCGTTGCGAGACCTGCAGCCGATGAGAGGAAGCTCGGATAAATTCGAAGGACCGTCGCGCAACGATACGTCATGAAATCTTGTGGCGTCATCTCAACCTGCCCACCGGATTGTGAGTAAACTGACCACACTAGTATGTGGCATGTAATGACTGGTCGCGAGAGGTTGCTCGGGAAGAGCAACATGGGTCGCACAATCCCTACCGGTGGCTGTGACAGAAACGCCCCCTGCCATTGCAATGGCACCTCGCTTGACAGCTGTGGCACTACGCTGGCAGTGACATGAATACTCGTCGTGATCTGTGTTTGTTAAGTACTGAAAAACTTCACGAGGCAGCTTGAAATGCCAACCACACCAAGATACACATGGCAGCATTGGCAAACAAACGATAGGTACCTGAGGCCAGCCACTTATCAGAAGTACAAACTATTTAGAGAATAGGCCAGCAATAATTTTTTAACTGGTCACAGAAGCAGATACAAAAGAAATTGCACTGAAATACATAGATAAGATACAATCAAAATAACGAAACACCTTATTAAAAAAAAGAAGGAAGATAGCCATCCGTCGAAAAAGAAGTACGCTAATTCACACAACCTCTACGCCCGATGCAGACAGGAAATTATTTCCAGGAAATGATTCTACTAAGCTGCTTCAATGAAAATCGCGATACGTAAACTTGTACGTGAAGTTTGTTAAGAAGTTGTGGTAAATGCTTCGTAACCCAAACTTTGTTCAACGCGTGGGGACGTTCCAGAGTTGCGGTTTTCGGCATCGGCAATGACATCCTAGTCGAAATGAAGAGGATGAAATGGGCTTGGCCAGGGCATGTAATGTTAAGGCAAAATAACCGCTGATCATTAAGGGTAAAGGAGCGGACTCCAAGAAAAGGCAAGCGTAGCATGAGGCAGGGGAAGGTTAGGTGGGTGGATGAGGCCAAGAGGTTTGCAGGAATAGGATGGGCGCAGCTGGCAAAGAACAGGGTTAATTGCAGATACATGGGAGAGGGTTTTATCCAGCAGTTGGTGTAGTCAGGCTGATTGTGCTGATAATTATGTGAGACCAGCAAGCCTGCGCAGGCTCTCAAGATTTATATGGTGTCTTTTGCATACACCTGCAGTAGTTTCAGATCATATAATTAAAGCAAAAAACATGGCCATTAACACAATGATGCTATTGTTCCGCTGTTAAGGCGGAGCTTAAGTGTTGATTCCAGTTGAAGAATGAACACACGCATGTCTGCTGTGTTCAACTACGTTATAACCCTACCATTTTTTGTGACATTTTAAGTTCCACTATCGGCAAAATACAGATTCCGACAAGTTTTAATTTCTGAAGAGGCCCTATATAACGTAACTCTCATCATAGCACAGGTTATGTATTTTTGACGCTGTCATCTCATCATCTAGGATAATTTCTCATAGCTCGCACTTGGGTTGCGTTGTGGTAGGCCGTTTGCAACTTCGGCATTTTCCACATTACCACTGTAGATGCTGCCCTCAGCTTTCGCAGTCGTCATCATCATTGGATTAGCTACCTCGAAAGGAGCACAAAGGTCTCTGCTTTATCTGTGCATTAAACCGTGCACTCTGCTGCGTGTGACTGGCTAATCCTCGAAAATATCAAAATCTCAATTACTCAACTCACCTACTAACGTGGAATGATACACTTGTCTTCCTTCGAAATTCATAAGGCTACTCTCAGGGATCAACGGTTATTTTGCCTTCCCTGCATTTCCCCTGGACATGCCCATTCTTGTTCCGCATTTCAAGTAGGATTTAATTAACCCTCATGTTTTGCCTTACCCATCATACGCTCTTCCACTCTGCTAATGTTACATCTAATTGTTTTCTTCCCATACCTCACTGCTCTGGTTTTGACTTCATTGCAATCTTTTTCTCAAGCTTCCATGTTTCTATCCTATACGTGAGTACTGGCAGGATACAAATGTACACTTTCTTCTTGAGGATCACTGGTAAAGTACTGCACGTTACTCAGGATTAGGTGACGAATTCACTGCACCTCATTCTAATTTTCCAAGTTATTTCACTCTCGCGATCCGGGTAAGGCATTACAATGTGCTATAAATAGATATATTTCCTGACACCTTCCAATCAATCACTCCCCATCGTAAATAGTTCTTCTGCCTATCCCATTCAGCTGAAGGTAAAATTAGATTCCTTCACGTTAAAATTTTGACCCACGGTTCTGCTTTGGCTGTCTATGTTATGAGAATGAAAATGAAACAAGCAACACTTCTGTCTATGTTCTTGATGGTGCTTTGCAGTCGGTCTCCTGAGTTACTTGCAGCTAGCATGTCACCAGGAAATTAAAGATTACTAAGAAACACTCAATTAACTTTTTTCCCTAACTCTTCATAATGAAGTTCTCTGCATAGCTAATGTAAACACGCGAAGAATGGCACTGGAGAGGTCGTGTATTCCAGCCCCACGCCCTTACCGATCGAGATATGATATGCTTGCCGTGCATACACTATACATAGATCACAGCGATAGCAGTTATGCACCCGTTCCTGGGTTTTGGGTTGGAGTAGTAAGAATAGTGTGTTGTGTTGGGTTGGGTTTTATGGCACATAGGCGGCTAAGGCCATCATGCGCCAAACGCAAGGCAAAGAAAATTGTTTTGTGCCGGACTTTACATGACAGAAATGAAGCTGGTGTGTGAAGGACCTAAAATGTCATTCCACACCATCTGTTGAAGGTAAAATGCAGAATTTTTTGAAATGGCCAATGTTGAAAACTTTAAAGAAAGGCCAGGTAACCTCAGCGGCCATCGTTTGCAGAGGAAGGATGTCGAGGCTCCCAACCAATGAAATACACACCTCAGTCTTCTTCTCAGGAATGAGAAAGTGGCTGAGGTGTATCACATAAAAGTGAGGAATTCAAAGTTCATTAAGACAACCAACCTCTCCTAAAAAGTTAAAAACATAAGAAATGTTAATTATTGAATTATCACTCAAGAGTAGTGCTGGGTGAAATGGAATGCATTGATTATAAAAATGACTAAAATACTACTTTCTTAGCTTTTATAGGTTTGGACATGTAAATAAGATATGGTTTAGTGTGAGCACGTCTCCGCATCTTTCACAAACGGGTTTGGCTTCTTTTGTAAGTAAGTAGTTGTGTGTCAAGTGTGTGTGTCCTATGCGAAGGCGACATAAGATTACTTCAATGAAACGTTCCTGGTGTCTGCATGACTTTCATTCCCCCAAGGTGGGCTTTATGAAGTGTAGTTGGTTGTTCAGTGCATTATCCCACTCTTTCTGCCATTTTTTCTTTAATTTTTTATGTATTAAATTCATGCAGTCCTTAAAAGGTATGTTGACAATTTTGATTCCACCATTCTGAGCTTTTACTGCTGCTGAGTCTGCTCTCTCGTTAGCCTCTATGCCGACGCGGCTCGGGACCCAGCAGAACCTTATCAAATGTCCTTGTGTTGGGACTTCTTCTGTGCTGTGTATGATGTGGCCTCCTAAGGGTTCAACTGCATTTCTTGACTGCAGTGCTGTGAGTAGGCTGAGGGAATCTGTGTATATTATACTGTTTTCGATGTCCTCATGTACTATGTTGTCCACAGCCGCACACACTGCGTAACATTCGGCCGTAAAGATTGATAGATAACTTGGCAATCTTACTATTTTTTCCCATTTCTCCTGTACTATGGTACTTCAACGTGCATCGCTGTTTTTGAGCCATCTGTGTAAAACTCCATGTAGCTTAATTAGTTCTCTTTCACAGCCAAGTATTCTTGTAGTAGATGTTCATGTGGTGTTTGATTTTTACGAAACTGTGTTAGCGTGAAGTCGCAAGCAGCCGGAAGACAGTATCATGGTGGCAATGGATTGTGCCTCGGGGCAATTTTAGGTAGAGTATATAATATTCCCAGTTCATGACATATATCTTCAAAGCGTAATAACAAAGCTCTGGTTGATTGTGGTTTATTATTGAACAGTCTTCTAGATGTGCACTTGGTAACTATGGGGTAGCAAAGGTGTTTTGGTAAGGATCTTATTTTTATTACATCTGCACTGGTAAGTATTGCTCTTCTCTTTGTTCATTTGTTCCTGCATATAGACTATTTATGGATGTTCTGTATGCACCAGTTGATATACGAAGACCCAGGTTATGTACGGGATCCAGTTTTTTTGAGGTATGATGGTCTTGCAGACCCATACACAATGCATCCACAGTCCAAAGTGGACCGTACTACCGAGCGGTAGATCTGTAAAAGACATAACCTGTCGGACCCCCACTGTTTCCGTGAGAGTACCTTCAGTATATTTAGAGATCGAGAAGCTTTCTTCTTGAGGGTGTTTATGTGGAGTAAGAATGTGAGCTTTCTGTCAAAAGTTATGCCTAGAAATTTATGCTCTTGTTTTACTTGTAGAACACTTTCATTCAAGTGCAGGGTGGGATCAATCTGCATGCCTCTTTTCAGTGAGAAAAGGACAGCAACTGTTTTTTGTGGAGAGAACTTAAATCAATTTTGGTCTCCAACGTTGCTAGTTTTTTCATTGTAAGTTGTATCTTTCTTTCGCATGTTGATAAGCTGGAAGATGCGCATTAAATTGGAAGGTCGTCAACATATACGGGATACTTGATGGTCTTTGGAATTATTCGCGATATTGAGTTCATTTTTACAATAAACAGTGTGATACTTAAAATACACCCCTGCGGTACGCCGTTTTCTTGGATGAACTTTTTCGGAACCGTGCAGCCTAGACGTACACGAAAAGAACGGTCAGAAAGAAAGTCTTTTAGAAAGTTCAGCATCCTGCCATGGATACCCAGATCACCGAGGTAACGAAGAATCTCATACCTCCAGGTGGTAACATAAGCTTTTTATAAGTAAAAAAATACTGCTAGACACAGTGTTGTTTGTGTATGAAGGCTTCACGGACTGTGTTTTCAAGACGCACAAGATGGTAATTTGTACAGCATGCTTTTTTAAAACCACATTGGTGGATATCAAGAGGTTTTCGCGATTCAAGGAAAAACATTAACCTAATATTTAGCACATTTTCGAAACATTTAGCAACACAACTTGTAAGCGCTATTGGCCTGTAATTACCAGCCGAAGTTGGCGGTTTTCCAGATTTCAGGAATGGCACAACCACGGCGTTTTTCCACGCCTCTGGCTTTTTCCGGACTGCCATCCTTTATTGAAGAATTTGAGAAGCGCTTCTAAAGCATCTTCGGAGAGGTGAGCAAGCATTTCATAGTTGATTTCGTCTGGACCTGGTGCTGTCTGTTTGCCGGCTGAAAGCACTGTACGGATTTCTTGTAGTGTAATTAATTTATTGTAATGTTCATTTGCACTGCCACTTGTCGGCAGTCGTTGTTTTTCAGTTGTGTTCTTGTGCTTTAAAAATGATTGGGTGTAGTGTGAGGAGCTAGAAACTGTGGCGAAGTGTTCCCCTAGTTTGTCGGCCTGTTCGCTAATGCTTGTTTCTGTATCCTGAGCTGTTAGGAAAGGAATTGTGAAAGGAGTGAAGCTGCCATTAAGTTTGCGGACTTGCTCCCACATTTGTTTCGATGTAACTGAACTATTTATGGACGAAATATAGTTTTTCCATAAAGTTTTCTCAGCATTGCGACGTATGTACCGTGCTTTCGCTCTCGCCTTTATAAAACTTTATGAGGTTGTCATGTGTGAGGTACCTTCAGAAAGTTCCCCAGGGTTTGATTTGTTTCTTTTTTGCTTCTATGCGCTCTTGTGTGTACCGGAGCTTATTATTTTGCCGTACAACTCCTGACGATTGAGGAATGGCTAGACGTGCAGCCGCAATGATACATGCTGTAAAATTCTCATTTAGTTCGTCTACGCTAAGATTATAAAAAAAAATTTCTCCAAACAGGCTTTTTCTTGAAATAGGTGCCAGTCCGCTAAGTGCAGCTTCCAACGGCGTGGTTTTGTTGGGATTATTGGTGGTGGTTATGCACAGTCAATTACCACTGGAAAGTGATCGCTTTCGTACGGGTTATCATGAATATCCCACTTAAAATCGGTAAAAACGGATGGTGAGCTAAAAGACAAGTGTATGCAACTCATCTTACCTGAGGATGAAGATCAATATGTGGGTTTGACTGTATTAAACAAGCAGACCTTGTTGCACAGAATAAAATGTTTTAAAATCCGACCTCTAGTGTCTGTCCGTTCAATCTCCCAAAACGAGAAGTGCGCGTTAAAATCCCAGACTACCAGATATGGCTCTGATAGCTGCCTAAAAATCTCCTCTAGACATTGTTGTGTAATAGTGAGATGTGGTGGAAAGTATATAGAGCATACGGTAATTGTTTTAAAGCTTAGGACGGTGACTGCAACCGCTTCATAATTCGTCTGGAGCTTTATTTTATGGGTTGCGACGCCGCTCTGAACTACAACTGCAACGCATCCAGAGAGCATGTTTGCTTGCTCACGGTCACGGCGAAAGACTTTATGCTTTTTAAAAATATTTTTTATGAGAAGGTCCCAAGTTGGTCTTCTACAGACATAGCGCTACAAGTTATAGAGAGTTCAGGATATCTGTTGCGTCACTATAGTTATTTTAGAATTCCACGGAAGTTCCAGTGGATAAGGAGAGCCATGATGATTTGGGGGGAGATTGTATTGAGACCTTAGGTCCCTCCTTGCTGAGGGCCTGTTATTAACGTTTTTTTTTCTTTTTTGCGATCAAAGGAGCCCCGCCGCCGTTGCGGCCGAGGCGACGCCTCAGTGGAGGTGCTGGAGTTCCGTGGGGAGCCCCCGGGCAGGGGGGTGGTGGACTTCCTAATGGGGGAAGCCTTGCGGGCTGCCGGCTTGGAGGCCGACGGCCCCATTTGTGGGGGTGGCATAGCAGCTCTCGCTGCATCTGCCAGGGGCGCGGATGGCCCTGCCTCAACCGCACTTAGTGTGAGCTGGGCAGGTGCCGAAGGCCGATGTGGTGTGCCGCGCCCACTCACCGCATCGGCGAAGTTTGTATGTGCTGTGAAAGAAATTTGCTCCGAGTCAATGCGTAACGCTTTCTTTCCTCTTTAAATGTAAGATTATCTTTGGTCTTGATGGTAGTAATTTCCTTTTCTTTTTTCCATGCAGGACACGATCTTGAATAGGCGACGTGATCGCATTCGCAGTTTGCACAGCGTGGTGCAGCATCTCATTCTTCTGAATTATGGTCATGGGAGGCACATTTGGCACATGTATCGCGGCCGCGACAGCTTTGGGAGCCGTGGCCAAACCTTTGGCATTTGAAGCATCGTCTGGGATTAGGGATATATGGTCGAACAGATATGTTTGCGTACCTTACCTGGATTGATTTGGGCAGGGTGCAGGAAGCAAAGGTAAGCACCAGGTGTTTCATTGGAATTTCTTTGTTTTATTTGCGTATTTTTATTCTATATAGATTGGTTACATTTTGTTTGAACAGTCCTTACAGCATTTCCTCTTCTGTCAGGTGCAAAAATTCGTTGTCGGAGATGACACCACGTACAGTGTGTAGCGATCTATGGGGTGTTACAGACACTGGGATGTCATCGAAAGTTTCAATGTCTGCCAGTTTCGAGATTTGAATGATGTCAACAAGTTCTAGCAGGAAGTCCCCACTAGCCAGTTTTGTTAACTTGTACTTCGGACTTAATGAATCTGTGAGAACTTTTGAAACTATGAATGGGGATATTAGCCTAGCTGGCATTTCTTTTCATTCCCTGTGTACAATATGGTAATTTGGGAAAGTTGTTTTCTTTTTGTCGAAAAATTGTGAAGTCACATCGGTCCACCCTCTTTTCAGAGGACGATCATTTGAAAGAAAGGAGGTAGCCTGAAAAAACAATGTATTCTTCGGCCATGGTGCCAGCCACCCACCATAGAGCCCAACAAGGGGACGGGACAGGAACTTGAAAAAAAGCCCTGCTCACGCCAGCTGTACACCACTGCTATAACCAAATATGACGCAACTCAGGGTGGTTGGCCACACAAGGTTAACCCTCGGCGCCTATGAAAAGTGAAAAAAAACGAGAAGGAAGGAGGAGACAGGAAAGTTCTAAGGAAGATGATAGGAAAGTGAAAGACAGAGGGGAGGACACGAAAAGGCGACTGCCGATTTCCCCTGGTCGGGTCGCGCCGGAGATGCCGTCTAAGGAAGCTGGAGCCAAAGTGGTGTGTTGCCTCCGCTTAGGGGCCTGAAAGGTCCAAACGCTCGGCATCGGCTCAACCACCAGGATCCCCTTTTCTCGGGACACGGCGATGACACGCACGGTGAAGCGCTAGTGCTCGGGTCCGTGGTGATGCACTGCTCACCATCATCCCCCTGGGGGATGTCCCTGCGGTTGCTCGGGAACCCGTGGTGTCGCCACTCACCAACGCCTGCAAGCTGCAGGCGCCCCCCTGCGGGGATAGTAAGAGCAGTAGTAGCCGGCGCTTTCAGTAGGTGCGTGCCATGGGAAGCACTGGGAGAATGGTCACGAGGAAGGAGGGGGACACGACGATAGCCGACGAATGCGCAAACGGAGAATGAATGCCACGGTAAGAACTCGCAGTGGTAACTGTGGAAGGAAGAGGGAGAGTAATATCTCAAAAGGTGTCACTGAAATCTCGCCCCACAAAGTGGTAAGCGTCTTGGGAGTTTGCTTAGCAGCGCCATTGCATGTGCTTCTTCGGCACCCTGGTGCTGCAACGCCTGCTTGACTGCTGAGGTTTCTTTGTGGATTGTTTTCTGCTAATGGACAAAAGCAATATACTCTGGTGGTTTATATTCGGCACACCGCTATTTTCGCTTCAAGCGAGCTTCCTATTGGATTGGTCAGTCGTACATTATTATGAAGGAAACAGTGGGAAATAAAAACGTGGACGCAGGGGACTCAAGTGGTGGATAACACAAAAAAAAATGCCCACTGCAGAAAAAGAAGACGTATTTTAAGGGAGCACGCCACTTGGCGTGTCGGTCGTACACTCATGCTGTCCAGGACCCCACTGGTTAATTTTTGTATCACATGGTTGCCTTGCGTATCACCCGACTGGTGGAGCGGTTATGGCTTATCGTTGAGTAGCCTAGCCGAAATCCACTACAGTGCTTTTGTTCGCGTGTATCTAATGTTGCTTTCTGTAGGGGTAGCTACAGTAGGTTAGCACTTCGAGCCTTCAGCGTGGCACCCCTTGAGCTCCGTGGAGGCGCCGTGGCTGGTCGCGTGACGGTCACCTGACCAGCCACATGGTTACTCACGTGGTTGTGATCACGTGGTGCGGAGTAGCTGCTGCTGCCAGCGGCGTGGCGCTGCAACAGCGGTGCGCATGCGCCGTGTCAAGTGGGGGAGGAGAGGGGAAGAGATTGAATCCACGTCCGGGAACGAAGATGATGAAGGAAAGCTCAACAAAACGAAAGTACCATGTCTCGAAGGCAAAAACAAGAACAACAACAAATATGAGCGGCGAAGACTGACTTCACAATTCGATTGAGCGAGTTCCACTCGGCCAGCTGTAGCTATCGCCTCACTCAAGTTTTAACCAGAGCTAAACAGCAGCCATTTTTATAATCGTGATTACCGCCATGATTATTGTTATGGCGAAATTGCAAACTGATTGGCCTTTAGCTTTTCGAGTCTTTGACGTCCGCTTTCATACGGATTGATATAATGATAGCGTTCCTTCAAAAGTGCGGAACTCCGGAGGTCATGTGCATTTGAGCACACATGGTTGAAAATTCTTCTGGAAAATCCCCCTCCCTCCTTTAATCCTTCAGCAGAACTGCTCTTTGAGCAATCCTTCAGCCTGATGCTGACCAGATGTTTTCCCCTTTTCTTGCTTTTAAACGTCTCTGTAATTCGTCCTCCGCTACCGGCGGCAGCATTTGTTCCGACTGTTCTGCCCCGCTACCTCCAACACAAATTTCCTGCATATTTCTGTCATTGTAGAAGTCTGTGAACACTTGGCTGCTATAACTGTTTTTTTCATACTGCTAATCACATTGCTCATCGTGTCTCAGTTTCTACATTGCTAGCAGATAAATACATACCCCAACGTGTCATATCGGGCAGGCAGCGATCCCCGTGGTTGAACATTTCCTTAAAACGGCTACTAAATAAAAAGAAGAGATTCTTTCGCGAAGGCAAAATTTAGCAAAAGGCACGATGACTGGGTTGCCTATAAGATAGGTAACCCTCTATACAAACAGGCAATGAAGAGCGCTAAACAAGAATTTTTTCAAAATACCCTGCCTTTTTGGTTAATTACAGATTATTAAAAATGCTAGAACAATAATAGTGGCTCAAAAGCCAACATGAAAACTTTATCCGATGAAAGTGCTGTTGTTATTTCTAGCGGAAAATGTTGCGATGCACTTGATGAAGTATTTTCAAACTTCTTTTTGCGACTGCAGTCTGTTACTCTGCCTGTTATCGATGACATAAATTTTCCTCTGATAGACACTGTACTTATTGACTCGGTCGGTGTGCAGAACTAAATTATGAACTTAAAACTGTCTTGGTCCTCGGGCGTAGATGGTATTAATTCGAAGGTTTTGAAGAGTACCAAAGCATACTCATCCATAATCCTCTCTAACCTGTTTACTCAATCTTTGAATTCTTCACTGTTACCAAACGGTCGAAGGACCAATTTCCTTAACTAGCGTTCTTTGCAAAATCTCCGAACATATAATCTATTCCAGCCTGGTTAATTTTCTTGATAATAACTCATTCTTTACGCCACATCAGCATGGATTTCGCGAATCGTTTTCATGTGAGACACAGCTCATATTTTTCACTGATGACCTTCTTGTTGCCATTGTCTCTGGGTCCTACATCGACTGCATATATCTAGATTTCTCCAAAACATTTGATCTTGTTAACCATTAATTACCTCGTTTAAAGCATAGCAGGCTTAACTTTGATTCCAGCGTTTTAGCATGGATCGAAACTTTTCTTCCCAACAGAACACAGTTTACATATGCCAATAACTATGCTTCCTATCCTTCTCCAGTTTATTTCGGCGTTCCCCCGGTTCTGTGCTGGGACAAATACTTTTCCTTATCTACATTATTGACTTGCCTGACCACATTAACTCTACTGTTAGAACGATTTTCAGAACGATTTCTTCTATTTCTGACAACACCTAACTTCAGTCCGACATTAACAGCATATTAAACTTGTGTAACACCTGGAACATGTGACTTAACCCTAATAAGTGGAAAGAAATGAGATTTTTCCGGAACCCGCCTCTTGTTTTCACCGGCCTTTTTAATGTTTTGGCGGTAAATTCAGCGCGAACGGACGAAGGACACTGGTTTTGTCCTGCTTCCAGTGTCCTTCGTCCGTCCGCGCTGAATTTACCGTCAAAAATAAACTACATACAACTCGGCCTACTCACCATTCCTTTTTGACTACCAGGTCGGTGACCTTTTCCTAGAACACGTAATGTTTTGCAAATACCTAGGTGTTTACATAACCAACAATATCACCTGGAACCCACATAAAAACTTTATCTGCAGCAATGCCAATCGCATGCTTCAAAAATTAAGGCAAGATTTCACTGTGGTACCGAAATTTTTGAAACATCTACTCTATAAATCACTCGTACCCCAAAACTGGAATATGCATGCATGGTGTGAGATCCTGGTCTCGAATGTAACGCTCAAACGTTGGAGTCTATGCAAGATCGCTGTGCAAAATTGATACTTAACAACTACTCTCGTTTTTCTAGTGAATCAAATATGAAAGATGCTTTGAACCTTCCACTTAATTGTTTACGAAGAAAACTGTCTCGCTTACCTCTCTTTCACAAAATTTTTATTCACAGTCGCCATCTCAAAGAAGCGCTTCTCTCTGAGCCTAAACACATTTCATCCCGTAGAGACCACCCTCATATAGTAGGCATCCTTTTCTGTTGCATGAACAAAATATTTTCACTCATTTATTCCCATGACAAGCAAAGAATGGAACCACCTGCCCACCTTAATTTCCTCAATTACCGACTCTGTTTTGTTGAAAACTGTTCTCGAAGAATATGTTCACTCTCACTAATCTGCATTTAACAGCGTTGTTGCTGTTGTTCCTATTTTTTCCACTTTGTATCGCCGCAATTCTTGTGTTATAATTACATAGATATAGATATTTTTCATGCATTCCACTCTTTTCTGTAATGTCCCCAGGTACATGAAGGTGCTGAAATAAATAAATAGAGAACTGGATTTTCCATACTGCTAATCACATTGCCCATCGCGTCTCCGTTATAACATCTCATTTTCTAATACTGCTGTTTCCTTTTTTCAGCTTTGAAGCGTCCCCTGTTGTCAAGAGCATGCTCGAATCTCACTAAAATATACTTCCTTATGTCAGTTACCTAACGCTTATTGATTAGCTTTGACAGCTCTGGCAGTTCTATTCTAGCTTTGGGGTTAGATGCGTTAATGCTTTGGCATTTCTTACTAGGATCGTTCGTCCTCAGGGAACTTTTCCCCGCGAACTGTGCAGTTGTTACATGCCAAATTTCACTGAGCGCTGAGGAGCGATATTAAAAAAATTATCAAAAATCGCTACAAAACTAAAGTCCCTGTATTCCCTTGAAAAAGAATATTTGTTCTGAAGATAGATCCTTAACTTTCCCTTTTAGCACTAAATAGTCGGTGCGCTTCTTCCTTATTTGCTTCCTGCATTCCGTCATGTCTAGGCGAACTAAAACTCCACTAACCTATAGCAACTACAACTCACCTTGTTCAGCACGTCCGCATCCTGCACGGTGCTATACTGCGCGCGCAACATAAAGTCTACTGCATTTTAGTCTCGGCATTCAATCTGCTGTAACTCCACTTCGGGTTCTAACGTTTACGACAGAAGCGATTCATGACCTGTAAACTATTTCGTTCAGAGAACTGTATTACTGACTGGGTCCTGCAATCCCTAGAACCCATGCCATAAATCCCAGCTGCTTTTCTCCTGATTGCTTATGGCCTAACTTGCACTGTAGGCTCCTATCAAAGCAGTTATTTTTACCTTTTTACTCTACTCATTACTAATTCCTCGTCTTCATGGAACATTTCGGATATCTTATTGTTGTGACTGCATTAACGAGTATAGGCCTCTACAGCTCTCACTTTGTCCTTTGTGATAGGTTTGATTACGATAACTGTCACGCTCTCGTTAATGCTGCAGAATTCTTTTATGCAGCTAGCTATACCGGTACTGATCAGGAAAGATAAACGCAACTATATTTTATTCACCGAAACGCCATAGCATTCTAGGCTCCCACTGTTTAACACACTATAATCATTGGTCCTTTTAACCTTACTAAGCCTCGTGATATCCCATTTAATAACAGCTTGTGCCTTGAGCAGCGCGGCTAGGCTATCATCACTGGATGAGGATCGAATGTAAAACGTTGCCACGTTCAGTTTTTATTGGCGACCTTACCCGTTCAAACGATTCTTAGGTCCCTCCTCTGCGTCACTGGCCTCACAGCCGCCTTTGTCACTTGCAACGTGGTCGCCTGACACTGAAGGCCGAGCGCAAATTGGTGCGTTAAATAGAAGGTGGTTGCCGAAACCTGTTCTGTCCAGGAGGAGTATTATCTGCTCTGGTTACAAGGTAAAAGTTTGCCCCTGGCCCGATTACTCATTTTCATCGGCATTCAGAATTTTTTAGCAGGCGAAGATTTTTTATGGCACCGGGATGCGAACCATAGTCTTGTTGCAAACGAGACGGATCTTATGCATATAGGCAATCGGTGCATCACTTCTCACTTGTACGCGTTTTTCTTTTCTCGAACAGAACAGTGGATAACATGAGAACGGAAGCTATTCAGCGGTGGTCACATCACTGTCAATGGCAACGTAATGTCTGGTTTACAAAGTATAGAATTTGATGTCTGCAGCAGGAACAGCTAAATATTATATAGAGGAAAGCGATACGAACCTGCGAACCAGAAAATAATTTGGCCAGCCGCTGCAGGACCCAGCAGTGATCAAGAACTCCTGCTGCGAAAGAAAACTATGAAGCCTGGGGCGCACAGTACCAGCTAATATAGCGCAGCTGCGTTGTTGGCGATTGCCAAGCTCAAAGCTACTCATAAAAGTGGTATGAAGTTGATGCGCAGTTTTCGCCTCTCTAGACTTCCTCCTCTGCTCGCCAGCTGTCAACCGTTGTGCGTGTTGCTTTTGTGCCTTTGTTTCTCTTTTATCAATGAGAGGCCGTGGTTGTATGTTCAGCATTCCGCAGGAACACGGTGTTTCACGACAGGAGAGTAATCTACTAGGTACGTGTGGGGTCAAATGTGCTGGAATTCGGTTGTTGGGCCGAAGTTTATTTAATAACAAAATTTCACTGATTATACTAGAAAGTAAGGCGAGGTGGTTAAAACGCATGCTGTAAAAAAACGCCTGAAGACGACCGCAGGCTGAAAGAACCACTAGGACGAGCGCTGGCTCTTAAGTGCAACTTTATTCTTGAAAGTACAAGTATTAATATAAAACCACAAAAACACTGAACGGAGAAAAAATAAGAACAAAGCGGGCAATCATCACAGAAATCCTCTCTAACCAGAAGTTAAAAAGAGGACCATAAGCCACACAACTGACTTCATTCACTAACAGCCCAAAGCCGAACCGTCAGACTGAAATTCTCAAAGTCGGCGCCACCGAGCGTTGACGGGTACAGGTTTCCTGGCACATACGCACTTGGATGGCTTCCATATGTTCACGCACTAATAGCTTCCGGTGCCTGAAAAGAATCGCTCTTTTTTTCAAACTACGTCCTTCATTTCTTTCTCTTTCTTTGGGTCTTTGGTCCCACATGTGCGGCAGTGCTTCGGCAGACAATTAGGTGAGTCCACGTGCAGCAATATTTTGGGTTCCCCTAACCTCTCGTTTACACAGCGGCCCGTTTTGCCGGTGCACGTGGCACCACATGACGAATGATCGGGATGGATGCCATCAGAATTCAGTATGAGGTGTTCAATTGTTTCTACACAGTTACCACACACTGCACTTGTGTCATCTTCATTCAATTTTTGTTTGTAGCTGCGCGTTCTAACACACCCTTACCTACCTTGAAAAAGTCGAGCACTGCATCTTAAGTTATCATAGCAAGATTCCTCCATGATCTATCTTTTCTACTATCCGTTCAGATCTCCACTATGCTTCTTTTTCATTGCATTATTCAGTTCTTACCTTCCGCATTTAAACGCGATAGCGTTAAAGGCCCTGTGTCGCAGAAAAGCCGGCGTCGGCGCCGGCATCGGCGGTGTTGGCCGTGAGTGAAACAACTCGGACGCATTAATAAACAAAACCTAGTAGGAAATTGGATGAGTTAGGGAATCGAACCAGGGCCTCCGGAGTTCGAGACCAGCACGCAAACCACTCCGCCACGCCAGCTTGACGGCTTGGACTGAACAAAGACATGTCTAGTTAATATGGTGTTGTCTTAAAAGGGGGCTTTAGAGACATGTACATGTGTTTAGAGACATATTTCCTTCCCTTTGCTAGGTTCGATAATTAGTAAAGATATGGACTTAATTCTTTACATGTAGGACAATGTTTTAGAAAGTTGTATTTTTTTGTTGTTCTCCAAGGAAACTGCAGCCTTTTTCGAGGAGACGATTTACGCTGTTTGCCATTTGTTCATAATTGTCTTCTTTTAGAACAAGAGCGTGCAGCATAAATGTGGATTTTTTTCGTGGTGTCTACACCTTGACCAAAAAATCGCAATAACGGCTTTTTACGAACAGTGCAAGCTTACTATTGTGTTACCATTATGTGTTACCATGAATATGTTGTGCTTGTATTTCTGAACAGCCAATGAACCTATTGCTCAAAGCTGATGATTTGTACGAGTCGAGCGCACTCTACGTGCCTTTTTAACCCCTTAATTGCGTCTAGCTTTTCACAGCTCCAGTTGTGTTGTTCGCATGGGGGATGTTTTCGATGACAAACATGCAGAGCAAATGTGCAATATTTTTTTTATGGTGACATGGTGCCACCCGGTTTACCATAACTTCTTTTTTGTTTCTTTTTGTATAATGATGTATTTTACAAAATGTGTGTGATCCAGTATTTTTTCCTGAACAGTTCAAATTGTAAACAAGAAAAAAAACTATGTGAAACCACACCCTTCTCTGTCTGCAACTGAAAGAGGCGGCTCAGTGACGGTACAAAATTAAAGTAAGAACAGCTCTGATTGCACTACTCCAACCTGCATGAACTAATTCAACTTGCGTAGGTTCTTCGAGAAGCTTGGCGGTATTTCCAGTAAAACTCTCCGTACCTCTGCGATCCGAGAGTTTATTACGGCTATATGTAAGGCATGCTTAGAAATGAAATATTGAAGCACATGTGTTCCACTTAGACGATGTAGCTGAATATTTCAATAGCAAAAACAAAAGATAAATAAGCACTGCCTAAAATCTCGGATGACGAAATTAGCGTTCCGACCACCCGCTCGGGGCGCTGGCGGCAGTGTAGTAGCTCAGCCGCAGGGCCCTACGGGAGTGTCCGCTCTTTACGTAAGTATGTATCTCTATGAGCGCCTCCCGCTCGTCTCGTTCGGGCGCAGTGGGGCCCTGCGGGGACGCAGGAATCACGCGGTGAGCGGCGAACAACGCAGCGCACATCCAAGGCACGTTCACCACGAAGATTGCGGCTAGCTGCCCGTTCGTTCGACGCGGAAGCTCTGCTGGCGTCCGTGGCATCGGGTTTGTCGAGAACGATGTGCCAACGAACTACGACTGCAACTTGAGTCCTGCACGTTCCGGCAAGGCGCCTGGCAGCGCTTCTGACCTTCTGCATATAGGGTAATTAACCTATAACGCCATCGCGTCATACCCTCAACGCGGAACTTGAGTGTCCCCTCCAAATTTTTAACCTCTAGTTTAATGCTCTTTCTGTCTCCATCCTCTTTCCGGCATACTTAATGTTTAGTTTCCTATTTCCTTTCCGGCATTGCAAGTCAACGCTCTTTCTTTATAAGTATTTAAATACGTCAGCTGCCCACCTGTTATCGTCCATTTCCTCAGTCGTTCTTCACATAGAATTTTACTCTAGGCTTCCCGTGCTTCGAACAATGCCCAGCCCATATTCCTCCGTACACTGTCGTTGCTCAACGACCTTTCCGCCTAATCTGTACGACAGATTATAACCTAGATTGCTTCCTTGTTCTCTTCTTTCCATATTTACCATATAAAGCATGCACAGCAGCGGTGATAGAGGACAACCTTGTCTTAATCCCTTGCGTACATCTACAGTTGCACTTTTTAACCATTCTTATATATTTGAACTTCATTTTCAGGGTATATTTTCTATAGACCATAATTTACCTTATGACCTATACCTTCATCTTTTACTGTGTTCCGCAGAGTTCCGTGTTCCCGTTGTCGTATGCACCGCTTATGTCGAGGAAGGCTAAAAGCAGAGGTCTGTTTTCCGCCTTACCTATCTCTATGCATTGAGTAAGCACTAGCAGGCCATCATCTAAGCACCTACGCCTTCTGAACCCGTTCCGAAGTTCTCCGAGTATCGTATTACTTTCTACACATGACTGAATTTTTAATTTCACACCCTGCTTTGCCAGCATGTATATGTTAGCGTAATTGGTCGGAAGGAGTTTTCGCTCATCTCCTTTCCCTTTATAAGTCACATGCATTTTACTGTCTCCAGCTCTGCGCAATTTGTTTACTTGTTACGACTGCATCCAATACTTTTATCAGCGTTTCCTTACTTCTTGGGATAAATTTCATTAATAAGCTTGATTGGAATTTCGTCTATCCCTCACAGTAATCATTTAGGAGTATTTCCTTCCGTTTTTTTTAGTTAAGACTTACCAGTCTTAACTGAAAGATTACGCTATCGTCGTTTCTGGATCAACATGCCTACCCCTCCTCCCTTCTGCGTTGTTGTTCTGCTGCTCCTTTCCCAGACGTAGCATCAGTAAACGGTGGATCTGTTCGATTCCTGAGATATGTCTCGCACAGCGCGTACACACCTACTTCTTCGTCTTTAACTGCTGTTCTGTTTCTAACCGTTCTGCTCTTTTTCCATGCTTATGTAACTCACCCTGGTGTTAATGTTTTAGTAGTTTTCCTCCTGGACCTTCCAGTGGCTATTTTGTTGGGCTCAGCTCAAGTTATTACACTCACCGTTATTACAAGGGCCAGCCTACCTCTGCTTCTACCCTTCCGTTAAAATAAATGCCATCTCGTGTAAAGCATCTGCCAAAGCCTCCTCTATGCAGTTTCCTGTTTATGTCTGCCACTTCAAAACCTTTCTCCTTGCTTAACTTCCTTATCTCTCGATTAACACTCACCCAGTCCTTGGAAACCTCTCCGTCCTGTCATTGCACCTCCGGCACTGTGCACACCACGATCTGCATTTGCTGTGCTATTGCCTTTATATCATCAACTCCCTCAGTTAATCTTTCCACTACTTGTGCAGCGTCACCATTCAGGACATCATTTAGCCCTGCCGCTGCAACTACCGAATTGCGCCGTGCAACTCCCTAAGCTTCTCGGCTTATGGTGCAGAGTCAGCACCGTCTACTATGTGGCGGAAAAATGAATAATGAATTCATAAATAAAAAATTGTGAAGAAGATGATGACCCAGACAAAGCAGATGACTCGTGAAAACGAAGAAGATGGCCCTGCGCGTCAGCCTTGATGCTATCGCCACGTGTGCCTGTGCCCGACCTGGTTGCCCTCGGATTGTTCTCGCCGCTGCTCCCTTCCTCCCAGCTCTTTTAAATAAACCCCCGCCTTACAGTTGGTGGAGGAGCCTGTTAACAGCCCTGGAATTGCGCAACCGTACTCTCCCGCCACCTGCGATGCCTCACGACGTTCAACATCAAGCCGTGCAAGTGGGTCCAGCTGTTACCTGCGCCGGCTCCCTTCGCCAACGGGACCCGGCCATCTTCAGCAGGACCGATGAGCAGGATGTCGAAGATTGGCTCAAGTCGTTCGAGATGGTGAGCCTTTACAACAAATGGGACGATGCCACCAAACTAAATAACGTAATTTTTTATCTCACTGGCGTGGCTAACCTGTGGTATCGGAACCACGAGGTGGACATCCGCGCCTGGTCTGCTTTAAAGACAACCTTCTCCGAAGTGTTTGGTCGTCCTGCTGTTCGGAAACTCCGCGCTGAACAACGCTTGCGTGAACGGTCTCAGCAGGTCGGCGAAAGCTTTACCAGTTACATAGAAGACGTCATTGACCTATACAAGCGTGTCAACCTCGACATGTCAGAACCTGACAAGATTAAACACATTTTGAAGCGTGTTGACGAAGACACCTTTCAGATGCTGGTAGCGCGCGACTTGCGCACCGTTGCTGAAGTCGTCACCCTCTGCCAAAGCTTCGAGGAGCTACGGAAGCAGAGGCTCCTGACCCGACAGCACCCTCGACAGGTTGAGTCGCTTGCTGGATTGACACCAGCAAATGACACCTCATCGCTGCTGCAACAAATCAAAGACTTTGTTCGGGAAGAAGTGGCGAGTCAGCTTTCTCTTCTGCCGAACCCGACAGCACAAGCTCCAGATTTGGCTACGGCCCTTCGACACGCCATCCAAGAGCAGGTTGCCGAGGCTCTTCCACCCGCCCATCCGCCACCACCTGTCGCCGCTCCACTGACATATGGCGACGTTGTCGCGCAGACGCCGCCCCCTATGGCCGCTCCGCTGACATACGCGGACATCGTCGCCAGACCTCGACCGCCTACCTATGCTTTGCCTCCAACACCAGCGCGAGCGGTGGCTCCTCTTTGGCCGGCTCTGCGAGTCAGCAATCCCTGGCGCACCATCGACAACCGGCCTATCTGCTACAATTGCGGCTTGCCTGGTCATGTGGCCCGGCTTTGCCGCCGCCGTCTCCCAGTCTACGCGCCACCTCCTCCAGCTCTCGCGTACTGGCCTTCCACGAGTCAGTATTCCGGATCTGCTGAGCCGCCGTCTAGTCGTCCTTTTTCTCCTTACCGTTCAGCCCTTTCTAAACGCCGTTCACCTTCACCGAGGCGCCGCTCCGTTTCTCCTATGCGACGTCGCCCCAATCTCCCTCAGGAGGAAAACTAGGTGCCGCAGCTCCGGAGGCGAGACTGCGTCCCCGTCGAACTTTCCAAGGCCTCACATATCCCCTGCTAATCTGATCGAAATTTATGTCGAGGGCAGTACTGTCTTGGCCCTTGTGGACACCGGTGCTGCGATTTCTTATGGACCAAAAGTTTTGTAGTTCGTTGAAAAGGGTAAAGACGCCGATTGCTGGACTGTCGCTGCGTACGGCCAGCGCTGACCACATCAAGCCATCCGCAGCGTGTACCGCCCGAGTTATGATTCAGGACTCCCTCTACACGATAGAATTCGTCGTGCTGCCTTCCTGTTCCCATCCTGTTATTCTGGGCTGGGATTTCCATTCCGCCCATGAAGCTATCATCGACTGTGCCCGAGCGTAAGTCGGGTTCTCTTCTCTGCCCAATCCTTTCCTGGACGCTACTCCTCCTGTTGCCTGTGTTAAAGCCCTCGCCGCCGAAGACATCGACATTTCCCCGTGCTCTTCCGTTCTTGTACACTTGTCTTGCGACTCTATCGGTGACGACACTGTCCTCTTTACTCCAGGCCATACTTTTCTGCACCGCAAGTGTCCCTCTCTGCCATACGCCGTACTGACTGTTTCCGCTGGCCTTTCGATACATTTGGTTTCCAACCCGTTTCGTCTTCCTGCCCTACCGCTCTGCACCTTGGTGAATGCCTCGGCAGTGTGCAGCCCATCGCAGCTCTGCTCATCCGCGAGGAGACCAACGATACACCGCTCCTCGACATGAACGCGCTCAGCCCTCCTACCTCTACGCCAGATCGCTCTTCTATCGAATTGTTCTTGCGCTCCATCGACGCCGATCTTCCCCCGCTGCAAAGAACACAGCTTCTCGTCCTCCTTCATGAATTTCGCTCTTCCTTCGACGCTCACCAAACTTCCTTTGGCCGAACTTACACCGTCACCCATCGCATCGAAACTGGTGCCCACGCACCGCTGTGGCAGCTCCCCTATCGTGTGTCTCCAACCGAGCGCCAGACTAGTACAGAGCAAGCCGACCAAATGCTTGAAAACGGCATCATTCAGCCCTCAAGTAGCCCTTAGGCATCGCCTGTTATCCCTGTGAAAAAGAAAGAGGGCTCCATACGCTTCTGTGTGGATTACCGCCGCCTTAATAAGATAACGCGGAAGGATGTCTATCCGCTCCCCCGCATAGGTGACGCTCTGGACTGTTTGCAAGGGGCCGAACTCTTTTCCTCCCTCGGTTTACGTTCTGGGTACAAGCAGGTCCCCATGGAAGCGGCCGATCGTCCCAAAACTGCTTTTGTGACCCCCGACGGATTGTATGCATTTACTGTGATGCCATTCGGCCTTTGTAATGCCCCTGCATCCTTCGAACGGATGATGGACACCACTTTGCGTGAACTCAAGTGGAAAATGTGTCTATGCTATCTCGACGACATTGTCGTCTTTTACCCCGACTTTGAAACCCATCTATCCCGCCTGAAGCACGTTTTGACCTGCCTCTCTGACGCTGGCGTGCAGCCCAACTTGAAGAAATTCCATTTTGTTGTGCGTCAGCTGACAATTTTAGGACACGTTGTCTCTAAGCAAGGCGTTCGTCCTAACCCAGCTAAACTTCGCGCTGTCGCAGACTTTCCCAAACCCACATCCATCAAAGACTTGCGCAGCTTCTTAGGTCTGTGCTCTTACTTTCGGAGGTTTATTCGCAACTTTGCTTCGATTGTTGCGCCTTTAACACAACTGTCCGGCAGTTCCGACTTATCGATGTGGTCTCCGGCGTGCGATGATGCGTATAACACATTGCGGCCCCTCATCACAGTGCCGCCCATACTGCGTCATTTCGACTCGACCGCTCCTATTGAGGTCCACTCGGACGCCAGTGGTGTCGGCCTCGGCGCCGTACTCGCTCAGCGCATTGGTGGTTTTGATGAATACGTTGTTGCCTACGCATTCCGCACACTTACTATGTCTGAAACTAATTACTCCGTCAGTGAAACAGAGTGTTTGGCCATCGTATGGGCCTTGCGAAATTCCGCCCGTACCTCTATGGCCGCTCTTTTGACGTTGTGACGGACCATCATGCGCTTTTTTGGCTTTCTTCCTTGAAAGACCCATCCGGCCGCCTTAACTGGTGGGCTCTTCGTCTGCAAGAATATGACATCCGCGGGGTCTGCCGTTCCGGCCGCAAGATTGAAGACACTGATGCCCTGTCCCGCTGCCCACTTCCAGCCGATATCGCCAGCCTTTCCACCTCTGACTACTCCCAGTCGTCCCTTCACATCAGCGACATGCCCTCAGCGCAACGTACTGACTACTGGATAGCTTCTCTTCTCGACTTTCTCTCCGACCCCACGGCTGCTTCTCTATCCCGTGCTCTCCGCCGCCATGCTTCCCACTTCGGGATTCGCGATAACCTCCTCAATCGCCGGATTTACAGCACCGATGGCCGCAAGTGGTTACTCGTTATTCCTCGCCACCTGCGCACGAACATATGCGCCTATTTGCAACCTGACCCACAATCCGGTCACGCGAAAGTTTTCAAGACATACACCCGCATCCTGCTGCGGTATTACTAGTGCGACATGTACACCTTCGTACTTAAATACGTACGCGCCTGTCTCGCCTGTCAACGTCGCAAGCCATCTCCTCACCGTTCTGCTGGAGAGTTGTGGCCACTCCCTTGCCCACCACGACCTTTCGACCATATAGGCATTGATTTCTACGGCCCGCTTCCGTACACTGCGGCAGGCAACCGTTAGGCTTTCGTTGCGGTTGATCATCTCACGAGATATGCCGAAACCGCCGCCCTTCCGTCTGCCACAGCGACAATCGTTGCCTCCTTCCTTTTGCAACGTTTCGTCCTTCGTCACGGTGTACCTCGTGAACTCCTTAGCGACCGCGGACGCGCCTTTTTGTCCGATGTCGTCACCGCCCTGTTCCTCCAGTGCAACATAATCCATCGTACTACCTCCGCCTATCATCCGCAGACCAACGGCCTCACCGAGCGATTTAACCGCACCCTTGGGGACATGCTCTCTATGTATGT
>JARKHS020035555.1:0-153175 GCA_030143305.2 Amblyomma americanum
ACGAGAAGCATGGGGAAACTGTGCCGTTATTGCACGCGCAATAATAGATGCATCTGATATGAAAATAAATCCGCGTTTGCGGTCAATCCTCTGCCCATTTTTTACAGTGATTGCTTCTTGCTGCATGCGCTCTGGGTGCCCGTTTTCTCTGATTTAACTTTGCGTAGCTTTGGTTTTTCGCACTGTGGCTGTTGCAAGCCGTGTTTCTTCTTCACATTGCAAGAGCTCGAACACTCTGGAAATTCATTCTCGCGCAGGTCGTTTGCGATGCTCTTTCTGAAAGCGGTGCTCGTTACCGTGATGCTGCTTCTGATCATGGCGCTCTGTGTCGCCTTTGTAATGTGTAAGTGACCCCTCTATATAGCCACAACATTTAACTTTCTTTCCTATTGTTTAAGCTCGGGGAAAGCCGATTTTTTTGTTTCTATGATCGCTGACCCGAAAAAAAAATCGCAAATGGTTTGTCACTGGCCCGTGTATCGAACATTCTTCAACTGTGTATGCAGAAAAGCAACTTTGCGGCGTTGGCTTGTAATTCGCGGTCGCCAGCTCTAGCCTACTTAGTGCTGAATCACTTCACGAAAAACGACTATCGTTGGCGCTGGCAACAGTATGCTGGGTTACATGTCCGGTTTAACTTCCTCTGCCCCAGTACAGCTTGTATACGCCTCAAAGTGCAGTACAAAAGAGTAAGCATCAACAGAAAACCATCATGGGCACGTGTAGGATAGCGTAGAAGTGATTTATAAAATAATAATGTTGCTGTGAAGGGCTGAATATTCAACTGTGAAAATTATTAATCTTAAATATATGCTTCATTTGAAAGAACCCTTGTGGCTTCTAAGGATTCTCGAACCGCAAACCACTGTTATTATTTCCGAACCTTCAGTTAGATATTTTTGTCAGTAATAAAATCCATCAGTTGCCGCATGTTTTATTTTTTCTTTCAGATTACCATCAAGACGATTCAAGCAGTGAGTTCACACCGCATTTATTACGAAGACAAACTCGACAGCTTCATGCAGAGAATTATCATGCAAGCGTCCACAAAAGCGCCAGCTGAGATTTCCTTGGCTGCTTACATGACCTTCTTCCCTACTCCTGATATTCCGACATCACATCGCAGACAGCGCGATAATTGAGTTTGATCATTTTCGTAATGTACTTGCTATGTAAACATATTTTTTCTGCCAAAGGGGTCAGTAAGCGCTAGGCTGGAATAAATTTGCTTCTAAGCTGCCGATTGTCCGAGCGATTTAAATTGCTAATTCCAAAACATTCTTCTTTTTACTAACCGGCTTTTGATTTCATGCATTTTCACACCAAGGAAAGATTACACATTGCAATATACACGTGTCCACTGAACGCGATAATACGTAAATATTTGTTTACGTTTAAAGCTTGTTCACCCTCAAAGCCTGCACCACAAAAGCGACATTAAGTGCTCACAGGCTAAGCCTACATGTGAAGACGAAACAGCAAGGAGGATAAGGTCGGCCTTACCGGTAGCGCTTGCAAGCGGTTGCACCGCGCTCATCGATGTGTTAGGAGAGATGAAGAGGAGGGCAGGAGGAGAAGGAGGAGAGGAGGGCAGGAGGAGCAGGAGGAGAGGAGAAGAGGGGGACAAAAAGCAAGCGCGGTCCGGTTTAGCCTCCGTAACTTAGGTTATGCGCTGCTTGGACGTTTCGCGTAGCTATTTTCTTGACGTGTCGCCAAAAAAAGGTCCTAAAAACGCGCAGTTTCGCTGCTGCCACCTTATGTCATAGAGGCTGCTAAATTAATTTAATTGTTATTACCAACTAAGAAGGCTCATCTCATGCTAATGAGGCGAAATTTTTTCCTAAGTCATATGTTACGCCAGCTTGTCGCATTTCATCCTTTCCTTAGAACAACTCAATGCTCGGACGCTTTTTGAAATTTCCGTTCATAAACTTCGAACAAGAAACCATGGAGAGAAGTTCTTGTATATATTCTTCTTTAATGACTGGGCTGAATGATGGCGCGGTGCTGTTATTCTTTTTTCAGACGATGACATAAGCAAAATGGATCTTATAACCGAATTGGACGTGCCAGTTCCGACCACACGCCATGGCCCTGTGATCGAAGACACTTCGACCACGAGGAAACCCACCACTTCCTCTACCACACCCAGTAAGTTAAGCAAGAGGCCAAAAAAACTGAGACAAAGAAACAGATATAAGATTTAAGCAAACTACTGCTCACATGTGCCACAGGTGACTGCGCAAAGCGGGTTAAAAAGAACTAACGTTATGAACGCCTGGAGCCAGCAAAAGTGTGAAAGGGGTAACATGAAGAAATCGTATTCGATAGCGGTTATAAGCGGTGCAAATTACAAATTATTAGAAGCCAAGTACCCAAAATTAGGAAAAGGGAGAAGAGAAAAGATTTTATCGTAGTGCGCGTATAAACCCAAAAATTATATATTAAAGAATGTACTCCGGTTTAGGTTTCTCTTTTTTTTTTAGCAATTCGCCTCGTTATTTTTACGTGCGTGTACAATGCCTTCTTTGCCGACTATATGCCGTGCCCAGGGAGCGTATTTTGCAACTATTCGTTTCCCATTTGCTACTTCCTTCCGTGTTGTGTAATCGCATTTGGCCTATAAGTAATAACTCGGACACCGGGACTGCCCTCTGCGCTGGAAAATCACGGTTCACGAGAGCTTCTTCATTATAAAGACGGTCGGAGATACGGGGTACCGACAAACTGCGCGCATACGTTTTCGTACAAATGCGTACGAACAGCTTTTCGAAGAACCTGGCTTCTGTCCCGTTATCTAATCTATTGGCCAGTACAAAGGCTGTATACCAAACTATTTACGGTACGGTAGGTATAACATGCTAGGTTTATGTCCAAAAGCTTCACGTTGGTTATGAGAGGCGCCGTAGCGGTGTGTTTCGTATTAGTTTCGACAATTTGGCGTTGTATAAAGTGCTCTGGCATCACATAGCACAAGCGCTTTTCTGCGTCTTGTATAGATTGAAATGTGACCACTGCGGCCAAGATTCGATCCCACAACCTTGGGCTCACGGCCCGAACGACATGGGCACTGAGCCATGGAGGTGGTTATAATCACAAAATGACCTTGCGTACTAACACTTACGAACAAATTTGTGAAGCTCTTCTCTGGCCAGCCACCTAAAGTGCTTGGAAGTACGGAACGAAGCTGCACGCTTAAAAATTACGAACAGACGTTCTCTACAAAGGCTTACAGAGAGCTTTGTTAAACATGCCACTGACTCGCGCACATGGTGTTTGCAAGCAAAGCAACGTGACACCCTAAAAAACGGCCGAACAAATTTACTAGCAGGGGTTTACCTACTAGTTTCAGGAACCTGGCCTCTCGACTGCACCTTTTAGGGCGATGTGAAAATGGTGGGGCACTGCATCCCAAAAAAATGTTTAACCGACCTTAGCTCGGGTTTGTGGATATGGCGACTGGCCCGCTAGAAGAACAGCACATACTGCGCTAAAGTCTACATTGCGTTCTCTCAATTATCATGGTCTAACCTGCCCTCCGCACAGCCACGACGACGACGACGACCACGACAAAGCCTAAGACGATGATCTGCACCGTGAGCGAGACTCTACGCATCGAGGATTCCATCACGGAAGGAATATGCGACTACGCCATATTCTCTGACCTGGCTGTGGTGCGCGGCGACCTCAAGCCAGTCCAGGGCAAGCACGCCTGGGAAGTCTTCAAGAGGGTGAGCTCATGCTGACTTACTTCATCCGCGTAGCGCCTCCTTTCAGGCAGTATGCGTTCTAACAGAAGCGCAGGCTCTGGACAACTGCCGCGGCTACACGCTCAAAACGACACGCAACAAGATTCTTCAAGGCGCTAGGTACTCCTTCCTCCGGGAGATGCCGCCACCTGTTTGTTCAGCTGCTTGTCGGTTGGAGGGACATGAATGTATAGAACACTGTGCCAAGGGCCAAAAACGTTCCCGAGAAAAGCGATAACAATTCGCTCAATTATGAGAAATGGGAAGAAGATTGAGAATAGACGGACATTTAAATAAAGATGTAGCGCAAAAGAGGCGAGCACGGGAGAGAGACACGACAAACACGAACGCTACATCAACTGAGAACGCGTATCGAGCCCGTCGGTCATTCTGAGGAACTCTGATACTTCTTGAGGCTTCTTAGTCAGGAAAGGGTCTTCAGCATTAATCAACTTGAGGTTTTAAAGCGAAAGCTTTATTGGCCGCAATCTCAAAACCTCAAGTTGATTAATGTCGAAGACCCTTTCCTGACTAAGAAGTCTCAAGAAGTAGCAGAGTTCCTCAGAATGACCGACGGGCTGGATACGCGTTCTCAGTTGATGTAGCGTTCGTCTTTGTCGCGTCTCCCTCCCGTGCTCGTCTCTTTTGCGCTACATCTTTCTTCAAGTATGTGTCACCAACTAGCGCAGCAACAAGTTTTAGTGAGACGAACATTTCCCCGATATTTTTTTAAAGAATAATATAGCTCACAAAAGGAATTCACAGGTAGTAGATATATCTTCGAAGAGGTTTATCGTTGCTCTGAATGCCATGTTTAAACCTAGTAAACTCCAACAGTCTGAGTCCATCATAATCATGGATTGATTGCCCTGACGTAGACTTGGCTACGACTTGGGATACCTGAGACATACCAGGACAAAAGATGGGCGCTGGCAGGCTTTCCATGTTGCTCTACAGCTTCTGTGCAGCTGGTGGCGGTATCAGTGCTGTCTATGACTATGTGTCTACGTAGCAAATCATGAAAGCATAGCAACTAGCTCCACACCATGTTCGTTAATTCGCACGTACTCAGCTCTAGCTCCGGCGATAAGGAGATGCATACTTCTATATTAGCCGCCGGCTTCTACCACCTTCCGCCTTCTATGATTTCAAAATCCCCGGATTGATTCGCTAGTACTGTTTGCTGCACGCTGAGCTTTTCGATCCGGGACAACCTCGCGCACCTGAACATTCGTCAAACTGCCGAAGAGATTACGTGTTTTCTGAGCTTGCGAAGAGTGGCTGTTACTGAAAAATTAATGTAATTATGGTGTGGTGGCTGCGGAACGCTGGGCCCAGTGGGAGCACAGCACTCTTCTTCGATGCCTACTTAGGGTTGTTGCACATAGCTCTCGGCTTTGGAGGTTAACAACTAAAGACTTATACCGCTGGAGATCTCTCCTACAAGGTACGACAATAAGTCCCATTTTGTTCTTACCTTTCTTTGTCCTCCTTGTCGCAGGCGGTGGCCAGTTCACAGAAGACGATAGGTGGCGTGAGCTTCTCTTCCCATCTGGCCCCGCAACGAGAAGGCACACTTCAACAGCTTCTCACCTTGAATACCGCCCGACTGGAGGAGCTCATCGTCACTCAGAAAATGATTGCGTTGGGGACGCTGGGCCTCAGCCGCAGCTCAGCACCCGTCGTACACTTATTTCTAAAGACGTTTGAGGTGATGTTGCCCTCTACATTGGCATTGTAACAATATGGAGTAATTTCTACTTGAATTCAATATCTTTAATACCCATCCGATATCTATGCAGAAATAATTTGGTGCATCTGAACGAATTCATCTGTATCACGCAAGGTTAACGATCGCAAAAGGAGATTTTCAAAAACTTCGAAGGAAGACATTCGTTTCTTCTGTTTAGAAACAGCGAAAAAAGGCCGCGAAGTATTTTGTTCAGTCAGCCGCAGTAATTTTGTCAGGTGTTAGATTGGAGAGAAATTGTATTGTTGGTACAATGCAGTTTCCTGCATTCTTTGGCATAAGAATCAGCTAACAATCCCAGCATGCAATAATTAACGGCCATAGCTGGAGTTTCCTGCACAGGGAACTGGAACGAGTCGCTTAGATACCTTCCCCTACGCGATGCCGTCAACAGTGGCAAGTCTTTTCTTAAGTGACAGCATTGTTTCATTCGTGGTTTTATTTCAATACGCATAATCCATAAATAGCTCTGAGTGAACTATTTTTTATTTAACTCTGCCGCTCCAGTCTCTAGAGCTTTCCTTTGGCGACGCATTATAGATCGTGACCAAGTTTTACGTTCTGGAAACATTCGAAGCTCTCCGCTGACAGCCTAAATCATTTTGCGACCAGATCCATTTTGTACTGAACTACGACTCGGAGAGGTCAGGCAATTCGGTGAGGAATATAGCTGACGGCCGATAATATGAGGTCTGATTAAAAAGTTTAGCCAAACGCAATGTTATTTTTGATGTGTCATATCGCGGATATGAGTATCACATCGGTCGCTGAAATCGATACAACGCGCGCTTCCGCCGTTCATTCACAAAACTGTGCTTCCGGGCTACCAGGATTCCTAATTAAACGTGCGGATACTTGCTGCAACTTTATAACGAATGCGATGTTGCAGTGAGACAGTGCAGCAATGCGACTTCCGTTTTTCATGAATGCAGTACCTACGAGCAGCCCTGGAAGACAGACCAGGATCAATTACTTTCCTCGGCGCATGGATCATCACAACATACGACGCTCGGTTTTTCGCCAATAGCCTGGGCAAGGCACAGTAAGTCTCGTGAAGATGGCTTTCCTATCTCCTGGCCGTTTCAGCCTACTACAAGACTGACAACACGACTTCCGCTCTACTTGTCATCCCTCCTCCTGTACGCAGCTCATTTAATTTATTTCCTGTTTCGCCGGCCCTTTCGTATGCAGGGTTAGGGAGGTAGACTCTGCAAGTGTGCTTAAAAATACAACCTTCTATTCCGGTGCGCCATGTTTTTTTAAACGCTTTGAGCTGAACGAAATCTCCTGGTGCCACTAAAGGTATATAGAAATATAAGCACAGAACCTTTGCGGAATTTTCTTGATCCTTCTGTTGGGTTGATAGTTAGCGCTTCGTCTGTCTCTCTTCTGGCCCCGTCCTGTCCTTGCTCAGTTTCGTACTTGTTTTCCATCCACGAGCCCGCCCAAATTTCCTCTTTCCTAAATTCATCTTCTCACGGTCTCTATTGCAGTGCCTTTTCGTCTGCAGTCATCCATGTTTGTTGTTGATATCAGCGAGATCCCCTGGGCTACCTAAGGAGCGGCACTTGACACACTGAACTGAGCCATTCTCTTCTTTACTTTGGCCTTTTTTTTCTCCTTATGCTTAGGTTTTTCTTTGTGGGGTCGGGAGGGGGGAGGGGGTAGAAGGAGGTGTCGCGACCCGCATATGTGTCGTGACAGAGCATGACGCACCTGGGATTTTCTGCGCACGCCACCGCTACAAAAAGCACGGCAGCTGTGCCTCTATGAGCAGTCCTCTCTGGACGACTGCGTGCGGCGGTGCATTTGCATTCATTCCCTTTTTTTTACACGTTATTCAGTAAAATTACGGTCTCGATTTGTTCTTTCTGCCTCCGCCTGTCCTGCATCACATAGCCCGTTATATTTAGTGGTACCGGCGGGGACACATTGTTTTTCGTTGTCTGTCTCGTCCCACAATACTTTTTGTCCTGCTTCACATGCGGGCAGGGCAGTTGTTGTTTTTAGCCCAATCTAACCTCTGTCTCTGTCCTGCGTCACAGACAATGCTAGCAACCACAATTTGTGGACTAAATGGATATCATCATGACATGCGGACCAAGAAAATGATGGGTGTGTTGCGTTGCGCAGCTGCAAACATGAATCAGTGAATTTTTCTGCTAATGTCATCTGACGGTAATGTACAAAGAGACATTTACTTCGCGAACAGTATAATAGAGCCAATTTGTACAGCTATGAATACAAAGACACTCAATTAAGTCTTCTGTTTATCACCACGATCCGAATGTACAATGCGCGAAATGCATCGGCTTCCTCAAATAACATTAGTTTCACAACAGAAGATGTTTCTAAACCAGTTCGTACATTAACCATGGGCTTAGAGCAGTAACACGAACCGCTCCCTCCAAATGAATACAATAAATTTTGAAAACAGCTCCACTACATTTTAAGCAAGCAGCATATTGTTTGGAAAATACTTGTATTTATCAACTTTTGCTTTCTCTCCTTAGGGACATTGACTTTGTTATAATACAGACCCATGTAACAATGACGGCGCTAAAAGGACCCTGTCGCGCCCACATGATCAGTCAGGCGGATGAAGGCGATGAAGCTCCGAATTACGTAAGTAAAAAGAGCGCCCACAATCTCTAGAGCGTGTGACGAGGAAGGATTACGCCAATTTACTGCATGTAACTTCCCACCTCACGTAATCACATACTCATATATTTTGGCCTTACTATATCAATTCAAAGATCGACCTGCCTTTTGGAAATACAAGCAGATAGTATGCTATGTTTTTTGCCATATGCCAAGTTGATGAATGTTCACAATATATTGCGCTTTTATATATAGAGCAAGCATTTTATTGATGTCAAAAAAAGAGCAGTCCTGTTGGTATTTTGCAACCACAGCTTTCACCAAAGCAATTCAGACATGCTGTTATTTTTTTTTAGCTAATACGTTTACTTACTTCTGCAGTTGTCATTTGTACTTTGTGTGCTGACTTTCTGTACGATACTTGTCTGTACATACTCTTCCACTTGATTATCTTTTTCTGTTGGTCATGTTGAATCGAGGGTCCCACTGCAGTTCTCAATTTTCTCTACCCTCCTCTGCACACGTCAACGCACACATTAGTCGTACTCAATGCATTTTGATATCAACTGACTTCGAATGCCACTAGGGGCTTGCCCAAGCGACGTCGACATTTTTTGCCGCATTCTGCGAAATGCATCGCAGTGTGAGTAATGCATTTGTACTGAACGCACAGTCGGTAGCCAAGGAGGTGATCACGCGACTGCGCGGGCACGCCATGGGAAGTCCCCGACTGATGCTCTCATCCACCATGGCCGTGATGGGGTACTCGGGCGCAAAGGGTGGCCCCTCGGTGACCTTCGACAGGAGGGAGTGCGAGCGATCCTTCGTGGTCGACATTGACGCCATATGCCGCAGCACGCTGGGCGACCTGCGCAGCAACTACGTGAAGCGTGACATGTCCACTTACATCTCCTTCAAGCAGTTTGGGATCGGCTACATGTTCGTCTTCGAGAGCAAAGAATCACTCAAGGACAAGGTGAGACATAGTGCCCCTGTCTACTCAACTTTTGGAATAGGTGGGTGTCACCCAGCTGTTCTACCAGGTGCCAATGCACTATTCAGCTTGGAACCATGGTGAGCGGGCATTCTTTTCGTGCAGGAGGGAGAATGGGGTCTCGTAGATTTGTGTTTATTACATGGAGCTCTTGCATGGGAAATCAATGCTACTTTACATTTACTACCGGCCTCTGCTAAAGCAGAAACATTTTCTCGCTCAAATGAAGGGCGTGGGTATTAATTCAGCCTCAACTGTTCCTTATTTTTGCCACTAATTCATGAGCCATTGCAGTAAAGTAATCACTTATGTTTGACTCTAGTGAGAAGGGTGGAGCTTGTGAGACGCATGCGATACTGACGTGAGCTTTAAAGATGTGCCTTCGTTTATTGTTTGTCTGCAGCGAAGCATTTTGCGAGTTCTCACTGCATTTGTGAACTAAAATGTGAACATAAAAACTAAAGAAAGCGTTGCTGCTGTAGAGAAAATACAGGTGATATCTATCCGGGATCCATCTGGCCAAACGGTGGTATTGCGTCTTTCAACTAAGGTTTAATAGCGTTGTGTATTCGGTATCCTTTAAGCAAAATGTTCTCGTTTTGCTCCTCCGCTTTCAACTGAGCTGATCGCATTTCGTTTTATACAAATAGTACATTGTGAAATTCTGTATCTTATTCCTTTTTTGCATAGCCTTGATTGCTGCACAAGTTCGCAGCTTTCTAAAGTTTTCGTGTTAATTTATTGCTCGGCTTCGCGTGTGCGCGTAAACGTACATTCCTTAAGAATGCCGATTTATACGCTCGCAGGCAAAAGCGTTTGCTAACCTGACGGACGGCTGGGCGTTCTTCGACGTGCACCGGGACGTCTACTGGCCATGCCGCAGCGGCCGCGCTTACGAGCGACTCAAGCTCGGCGTCTCCGAAATGCGGCGCCCAACGACCTTGTGATATTAAAGCCTCTATCACCGCAGCTGTAGTTCGGCTGGCAATGCATCGCGCTCGAAACGCATGTGCTGAGCGGCACACGCTGCGTTATAATTCATATCGTGCTGAAGTAGAAACATCTGTCCAGGAGCCCAGTTCTTGTGCCGAGAGCTTTATTTGGTTTATGGGGCTTTAACGTCACAAAGCTACTCAGGCTATGAGGGACGCCGTAGTATAAAAATTTCGACCACCTGGGGTTCTTTAAGGCGCACCGACATCGTACTGTACACGAGCCTCCAGGATTTCATCTACATCGAAATTCGACCGCCGCGGCAGGGATCGAACTCGTGTCTTTCGGGTCAGCAGCCGAGCGCCACAACCACTGAGCCATGGCGGCAGCCCGGCAGCTTTGTGCTTGCCTCTCAGAAAACGTACTGGAGTACCTATTTGATGGAATGCACACAATATCTTGTAATCATTTCCCCTTAGACATTTTCAAAGGCCTGAGTATGCTTGAGGTCCTAACTTGTTTTGAACCATATCGAAGGACTTCAGTGAGTGCAATAGGTTTTATTTTCATGCGATGCGGTGAAAAATTCCGGACCTGCCTTTCAATGTCAGTTTGGGAACTAATATTCTGCATCGAAAATCAGGTTTAAAAGCAAATGTTGCTCCGAACATACGATTTATTCCGGCGGTCAGTTGCACTAGGTGTCTAGATGGTATGGCCAGCCGCCGACATCTATAATATGTCTATTCCGAGCGCTGAGACATAGCTAACAATTCTGGACAAAAGCATTTTTAAACGAGTAGGAGCTTATAAACGGAATTTTTTATATATGTCAAGATTTCGCTATAACTGTTTATATATCCACAGATCTCTCTTCGACAGGCTTTGCTATTACCGCTTTTGCTATCGTCGAAAGCGTTCCCTATTGGATTTCTATGCCAGTCTTAGCTCTCCATGCGAGCAAAGAAAAAAGTACTTCACAATTTTACAATAATCAAAATTTTTGTCCTACAATGTTGGACATGGCTTTGGTGCGCAGGAGCAACCCCCTGTCTTGTTCCGTTTGAAGAATGCGTGTTCCCAACAATTCGATTCATCCTAACGCTGGCATGATTGTGACGCCATGCTTTCCACATTAGCGAAGGTACACGCAGAGTGAGGGGAAATGAAACAAGACTCGGCACAAAGAAGAATAAATTGCATCTACTTTCATCAGAATGCAGAATAATTCAAGTAGATAAACTCCATCTGGTGCTCGTGCACGCTGTTACAGCGGTGTGACTCATGTCCAACATTCGTGAACAAAATATTTAAATGTTAGAAAATTGTGAGGTACTGCTACGGCAATATAAAGGTAATGATCCATTCTTCCCTTTTGAAGAAAGATCTTTCAAAGCTTCTCCATCACTCGCAACGAGCAGTAAGACTGAAATATAAAACCAATGAAGAACGCTTCTGACGATGGCAAAAGCGTTAATAGCAAAAAACATTCAAGCCTGCCGACGGGAGATCTGCTGATATATTCATCGCTATAGTGAAACCTTACAACATATGAACAAAAAATTTGTCGAGAATGGTAGGGCATGATTCAGCTGAAAGTTGTCCGGACCCCACAGTCTTGTCTCCGACGCTGTTCCGCTCGAACTGCGAGAGGTTCGTCGCTGCCTTCGGGTTGACTGCTGTGGCGGCAGCTACGGGATGAAGTGGCGGGTGCCCAGAGCTGGTCTGGCCTCATAGTTGGTGCGTCGTCTGGAACCGAAGAGGACCCCATTTTCGGATTGCCCTGACTGACAGGTCCGCTAGACGAAGCGAGAAAGGAGCCGCCCGGTGCTTTCCTTCCATTTTTGCTCGAACTGCCTTCAAACAGTCTCACATAACTGCCAAGAAAAGCCCAAATAATATTGGGTGTGTAAGTGTTACCATTATATAGAATATATAATGCCTCCTTCGCAGTGAAGCCTTCCTATCCCATTTCTGCGCCAGCTTTCTATCCAGGAGGTAATTGCTCATGCTGTGTTTGCCGCGTATTTGGGTATCGCACTACTTTATTTTGCCATTGTTTCCTTTCGTGGCGTTCAAAAGTGCATTCTGTTTTAATGCGAATTTTTCTATCGCTGCTGTCGACTATAAGACCTTCATGAAAACAGCGGTATAAAAACAAAGGCATAAAAACAGCGTTAACACAGTTAAGTATCGAGCAACTGTTTTGCGCTGGTCTATGTGCCTGCTTTTTTTTAATATTTGTGTTTCGCTACAACGCTCCGCCGAAATCTATGCGTCGTAGAATAGACTGTCCTATTCCCGTTAACATGTTGACACTTCGCGAAAGAGACTAGCTCGGTTTCGCGCATTAACTACCAGTGTATATTGTTTGTGCGGATGCATTTCGTTTCTATTCAATATATTTTGCCCTAACTTCTTTCCTTGTCGTTAGTAGCAACATCAAGTGTCGGGTCGGTTAGCAGGCTACCTCTGGTCCTCAAAGTTGTAAGCTTTGAAAGCGCACTCATAATATGGTCCCCTGGAGGCAGAAAACTTGCCCACGACATCGCCCATGAATTACCACCCCGGTAAAAGTCGCACAATGATCATAACTATGAAGTGCTTGCTGAAATCCTGCAGAACTACAGGCTAGAACGATCAGAATTCGCTAATCCTCTAATTAATTGGGCAGTGAGGAAGAAATCGCGAAGAAGGATACGAGCCAACGCATTTCACAGCTCCATATCTCTACCCACACCCGGTACCTACAAGTATACGGGCCAGAATGTCGGCGCTGAGGAGAAATTTCGGAACTCTACCACATGCTATGGACCTGCCAGGAAAACAAGGCCATATCCACCATCCCTTGCCTAACCCATACCTACCGCACTGCTCAATGCAGACCATGAGGTCCACAAACGGCTCGTAAACAAGGCCGCCGTAGCAGCTTAGACCAATGGAAACCAAAAATAAGGACTCCAACAAAGAGGTTCAGATTCAATTTCGTAAATAAATATTTTCAGCAATAACAACCAGGAAAACTATCATCTGCGTGCGCGTGACAGCTTAAGCAAGGGCGAAGAAGGTTCAGAAGATTCAGAGCGCTCTTTTCTCCGTTCGTCCATTCTTGCCAGGCATCTTTGAACAGAATTGTCGACGCTTGAGGCTATACAGGTCATTACGGTGGGTATGTGTCATTTTCCATTTCGCGTCACCAACAGCAGCTATCACACTGAGACCGAGTTCTCTGCTCAGCAGGTTCCTCCTCCCTTGTTCCCTGGCGTGCAGGCTTTTCGTCACCTTCGTCTCCCTGCAGCAACCTGTCACCCAGCCGTCTTTACCTAGCCGCCAACACAACCTCGTGCTATGCAGCCAGCGAATGCTGCCACCAGCGCAAGCGGCGCCGAGCGGGCGGTCCCGCTACTTCCACGACCACAACAGCCTATTCCGACTTCGGCATCACTCATGCCCATTGCAAGGCCACCTGCACCGCTGCCTCAGCCCGCCTTCTCGTATTCGGAACAGAGTGAGCACACAAACGCTTTCCTTTCCGCCTGTTCATGGCGCATGGTTCATGACTGCCCGCGAATATCAGATCTAGAGCGATGTGACTATGGTCCCTTCGTCCTCCTCCCTATTTTCGACTAGTAAACTTCTGCAGAGTCAAACTTCACGCTGAATCCCCCAACCCCTTCTTTCTGCGAATGAAGTTGAAAAATATGCACATGATCGTCTTTTCTATGGCACCGCCCATCACACACAGCCGCCCCCTTCACAGAACTGCCACTGGTCAAAGTCCGTGTCTAAACGTCGCCCTCTTAAAGTGTTTCCTTGCATGCATACGCTGTCAAAAGTAAGACCTCCGCAAATAGAATTTTTCTCGCCTCTAGTTCAGCTACCTGTCCTGGTTGTTCCTTGCTTTTAGTGGCATGGCCAGGTGAACATCAGGCCTGCTAAGAATAACTCTCTTTCGCGACACAATATATAGTTCGAGTTGTAATCAGTGGACACTTCTGTTAGGGACCATACACTTACTAACTCTAATTGCACATCTCTACACTCCTTAGTCCATGCCGCAAATTAAACGAAGGAATTCAAGGGAAAGACTGTAGAATTTACCCAATCCCTGCAACAGCACGACCAACGTCACCTGTTTATCTGCTTTCCGGACACTAATATTTTTTTGCGCCCGCTGTCAAGGATCACGTCGTGAATAATCAGTAAACGAGGCGACCGTGCTGGTCTCATTAGAAAGCAGATGATCTGGCACGCATTATTCGAACTGCGCCGCGCCGCGGAGGCTATAATAGGAATTGCCGAGCGGCGCTGCAGGCTGAGCGACGTAAAGGGGCGCCCGCCGAAACATGTTATCTCTCGCCCATGACCAATGAACGAAGCGTCCGCCCTGCTCACCAGTGAAAACGGACTTGACAGGCAGGCGTTGATATTGCAGGAGGCACAGACGTAACAATAGTGGCTGGTGTAAAACAAAACAATCGTGATGTAAATAAGGATGGGGTGAACGGCACTCCTCCAGACGCGCACACGCTCCTAAAAGAGACAATTTATTGGTTAGAGCAGAAAGCTGGGCGACTTGGTTTCTTGTCTCTTCTTGCGCTATTATCTGACATGAACAATATATTGGCGCTTGTAAAAAGATGAACACTACACTGATGATTGACGAGGTGAGATGAGGGCATAATAATGAACGCCTGTGCATTAATTGTTTCAAACAGAGCTACAGTGGCAGCTGGCGTTGTAACATGTCTCGTGTGAAGCGTGCGAACTTCAGCCACATGCGAACCGCAGTTGTGCCCAAGAAAAAAAACGAAAAAAAATAGCGCACAGCCTGCCATTTCCTAGCGACGATTTTGCTTCGAACAGAACATAATTTTTTTTTCCAACAGGCCTAACCACCATGATGGAATCCCGCCCAACACAAGGTAACTGAAATCTACACATTTACCACGAAACTTCTCTCCAATAAGAATCAGCATATTTACTCTGCCTCACTTTGATGTGCATGTCTCTTGCACAGCAGATGAGACGTGCAGTTCTGCGTTCAAAACTTCTAGCCCTATTACCTTTGCAAAGTTCAATCCTGCTGTCGGCGCGCTCAATGAATAGCTCGCTAAAGCGATTCTCACTGCATCGTATAGCTCGGAGCTAGGCAAGGATAAAAAAAAACTGCGAACGTAAATTTTACGCCCAGATATGACACTCAAGGGGCCCAGGAAGCATGGTATTTCTCAAATGAAAAAGAATTGCGAATGGATTCGTGAGTAGTGTGTTTTTAATGCACTGTTTGCACAACTTAGCATTCAACACCGTAATCCACATATGAATTTTTTTCTTATTATGAACTTCAGGTTTTGGCAGTATAGGTTCTTTTAGGTGATTTTGGTTACAATTACTGCGGCACGTACCGTGCCCAGGCAAGCACTTTTCCTTTCATCACCAGTCTCTAAAGGAAAACAATTTTACTCTTTTATAAAAACATGTCTGAAATCTTTTCGGGATCATTTTCTTCAGTGATAGATAGTTTCCGCAGGATGAAAGACAAGGGAAGACTTGTCACTACCATGTAGAACCTTGTGCTGAAATGGGGAAACCCTTGCCGCCGCGATGGCTGAGTGGTTATGGCGCTCGGCTGCTGGCCCGAAAGACGCGGGTTCGATCCCGGCCGCGGCGGTCGAATTTCGATGGAGGCGAAATTCTAGAGGCCCGTGTGCTGTGCGATGTCAGTGCACTTTACAGAACCCCAGGTGGTCGAAATTTCCGGACCCCTTCACTACGGCGTCCCTCATAGCCTGAGTCGCTTTGGGACGTTAAACCCATATAAACCAAACCAAACCGAAATAGGGAAACTCGGTTCCATTCAGTTCGTTACAAAGAAGTTTCAGGTCACACCATATTGCTTGCCCTGTTCAGTTAAAGAAGTCAGCGGGTCGCACTTCATGCCGAAAAATGCAGAAACATAGAGTAGGTGAGTTGTGTGCGACAGAAATAAACTATCATGCGCCAATTTTCTTTTAAGCAAGACTCGAGTGAATGCACATAATCCACAGATAATACCTTCTATCCCGAAAAACCTTTGTGCTTAAAACCATTTGCGTAATTCTCCCCGTGACTTAGGAATAGGAATAGGAGTCAGAATATTTGTATATAAATCGCGTACTAACGAAAATCTTGCCGTGAATATCACTGTGTGTTGTCTTGCATGTCGCTGCGGAAAAAGAAATGCATCTCAGAATACGGGACGCCTCAGAGGCACCGAACTGTTGGGAAAACAAGTAGTGCAGCATCGTTGTGTGCCCTATGAACTGCAGACATAGAATGGGTATGAAATTTTGAAACCTAATAATTTTCTTGCCGAATTTTAAGCACCATTAACACTTATTATTCTTTGCATGCAAGAGATTATAAACATCCTTTTTTTAAAAGAGAGCACCCCCTAATTTTTGCACGCACTTGCAGTGTCCTTCGGTGCAATATTAACTCGAGCTCCTATCTATTTTGCAGCGTATGCGTTCACGGATACCGTTTGGAGAGGTACGTTTGCCCTTTTTCTCAGTGATAAAAGCTGCTGACGCGCTTTCAAACTTGCTTTCAGGCAGCCTTTACTGTTTAGCGCGGGCTTATTTCTCAAACCTTAGTCCGGGACCTCCATAGATAGAAGCCGAATAAAATAACCCCTGTCGAAATTGTGACAGTCATTTCATCGTTATTTAATGATTATTGTGGTTATTCTTCGACAACTTTGTCAGCAACCAACAACACGGGAAATAGTGAGTTACCATTGGAGATACGCTTGGTCAGTTTCAGATTTCTGGGAATTGTTAAATGGACCAAGTTTTATTGCACACGACTTATTGAGTTTCTATTCCGCTGAAGTGCGACCGCCTCAGAAAAGAATGAAGAGCCCTGTATTCAAATACCTAGTAATAAAATGGGGTTAATTAAGCCCCCGAGTGGACCAAGTTTTATTGCACACGACTTATTGAGTTTCTATTCCGCTGAAGTGCGACCGCCTCAGAAAAGAATGAAGAGCCCTGTATTCAAATACCTAGTAATAAAATGGGGTTAATTAAGCCCCCGAGTGTGGTGCCAGCAATGGCGACAACCAGAACCGCACTGTACTAAGAATTTCTAACTCATCGAGACCTGTGCCTGCCACGATCTAGTGGAATAGCTGTTACGCATGGCTGCAAGATGCGCTATTTGATACCCCCGTTCGTTGCATAAACTCTGGCTTCTGGGATCATCTACGCTTCATTTTTCAAAATGTGTTGCTTAAAAACTGACTCCACAGTATTTTTAAACATTTCACTGCAGTATTTTATTGCGCTGATGACCGTTTCGGTAAGCTGTTGTGAATCTGGGAAGTGCAGTATCAAATGGCGCACCTTCGCTCATTTGTAAAATACGCAATGGAGACCCTGTCTAGTACCCGTGCATTAGACTGCACGTTCCCGCAAGTGGTACAGCAAAAAATATATATATTATCAGTGATCTGCTCTAGAAAATGAACCGATAACTAATATGCCAGCAAATGAGGAATGATGTCTGTCTTCAGAATGGCGTTGCAAATTGGAGCCCTAGCTCATGTACAAAGCTGTACATGCGCAATATTTCTTCGTTATAATACAGACGCTGTACCTGCCAAAAGTTGAGCATTTCCCTTGGCTGCGCACGATCAGCATCATGCTCGACAAAGGTTCTTCTAGAGCTTACTTAGGCGATGAAGGATGAATTCGTTAACGCATCTGACCATTCTTGCATTGCAGAAAAGCAGAAAAAGCAAGTATTGGCAAGTTTTCCCTCGTAGATGAAGAAAGAGTTTCAAAGAATAATTCAAGCCTTGGATGTTTTTTCTATTGCTTTCAGAAGTTTAATTGTTCACTTTTACTCCGAAAGTGTTGCAGGAAAATATATGTAATCTCCCGAAACGCAGCCTCTTGTGAACTAGATTCTTTCATTAAGGTAAATATTGCTTTAGTGCACAACTGCCGTATACCGCTACTACTACCGTCAATTCCCAGGGGGACTTATGCAGAAACACAGGACAAATGAAGACAACAGGACGAGCATAAGGTCTCTCTGAAAAATGCAATACCAACAAGCCCAAACCTCCGCTTTGCAAAGATTCACTAAAGTCGGGTTCGACCTGTCACTTGTACCGTGAGCATGCACAATTAATTCTGTGCTCTGTGTGTGGTAGCTGTAATGGTAGTGCAATAACTGCAAAAACGTTCCACTAAGTGCTGATGTGCGCAGTAACAAGCGCCCCCCCCCCCCCCCCCCCCCACTCCCCGAGTGTGGTTAAACAGTGATTATCACCTGAGGGCGGTCAAAGAACAATCATGGGAGAAACTACGAGCAGCAATCAAAAACTCGCTTCCTTAGCCACCACTTTATATGCACAAATTCCCACCTTATATAAATAAATCACCAGCTTATGTCAAAAACTCATATTTACAACCAATTTCATGTTCAACGTTCTGGACAGTGCGGACCAGCTGCGGCTGTGCTCTAAGCGCCAGATTTTCGTGATTACTTAGAGCATACTTATAGTGTCGCACTGCGATTGCTGCATAGAATGCTGGAGAGGTAGCGTGAGCGCCGAGCTTCGTTCGGTGTTGCTTTTTTGCCCGGAGGCAGTGATCTAACGCGATGCGAATTTCTTTATCATGCAGGTCGTTTGCTATGATCTTCTTCAAGGCGGTGTTCATTACGCTGATGCTGCTTCTCATTATGGGTATCTGTGTCGGCCTTGTTGCCCGTAAGTAGTCACTCTAGCTTCAACTTTCGCCCGTGTCATCAGTAGCTTAGAGCTTTGGGAAACTTGTGTTTACTCTTCTGTGTGGGGGAAGTGTGCTAGTATTTGGCAATGTATTGTAGTGTATAAGCTAACAAATCACAGATTATTTAGCTTGTTTGTAAATTATTTAGATAAAAGCACCTCTGCGCGCCAATTAACGCGGATCTTACTGTGAGAGCTTTCGCTTACGTAAATTTTGAATACATCAGTATAAACTTTCTTCACAAGACCTCACATCTGCCTCGAAACCAAGATTCTTGAGCCCTTAAGCCCGTGCTTTGGTATTAGAACGATCAGCATAAAACCTGCTCACGGTTAAATATAATGGTCATTAATCGCATCTCATGAGCGTCTTTATCTTTCCCATTTTAGGTTATAAACAAGGCACAACAAGCGGTGAGTCCTGTGCGCAGTCATCAATGAGACGAAACGCATCAATCAAGGATTAGCCATGAACAGCTGGAAATCCGCGATAGGATATTCGTGGCCGCACATAACATTTACTGCTTTTTGTGACAGTCTAATTAAGGCCTCTCATGGCTGACTGGCTGCAATTCCTAAATGCTGATGACATTAAATCTTGACGATGATGATAGTGAATTTTAATAGCGCAAGGAAACCTTTGCTTAAAAGCGACATGACGCAAAGTATCTTAGTGTACACCCGTGTTGTCAAAGACCAATCTTCCAAGCATTTCATCCCAAAGAAATCTAGCAACAGGTCAGGGAAAAAAAAGCTTGTGCCAATTAGAAACTGTTGTGTACCCGGCGGAACTGGCGATGAAGCTCCGCAGCTTCCATGTAGGAGGTGGATGTTCATACCACAAAGCCACCAACCTAGTGGTAGAGCTTAATATTCGTTCTTCTAGGCTTTCGACAATATTCGTCACAAACAAAAAATCTCGATAAACAATCCTTGGCTGTTATCCACGCTGCTCAGCAACTGATTTCGGGAAAAATCTATTTGGAAGTGAAATTTCTCCAAAGTTTCAAACAGCCAAGACAATTTATTATTTCTAAAGTGTGGTTTTGTTCGTACTAACTGTCCTTTCTTCTTTAGCTTATCACGTCAAAGGAATAAACATCGTGACTTTTCTTAGTTTTTTATTAATGTGGCATGCTAACAGCAGACCATTTGTTAATTTCGAAGGATGGAACTTCTACACTACATATAACCTTATGCGATGTATTTAACGGCAATGTATAATACTCATTATTACAAGTCACTTTAATTAAGTGAGTACTGTTCAGTACAATGCAAATTACAGCCGGTTTATTGACGCGCTATAGGGGAACACAGGTAAGGAAGGATAGCCTTAATTAGATTTATATGCTGCTCTTCATTATATACGCACTACGCTGTGGCAGAATAGAGGGTCACCAAATGTTGCCAATGAAGGCAATTGTTTCATCCAGACAGGTACAAGGCGAACCTCTGTAACCATTACATAAAAATTGTTACAAATTGTTACAACGCCAAAAAATAGCAGCATCCCTGGAGGATTTGCGTATGCTATTTTCCAAAACAAGCATAAATTATCACCCAAAAACTGAGCTCGATGTTGGTGTAACAAGAGCTTTTACGAAGAGCAATGCAAAAGCTTAAGGCAGCACAGGCGCACTCTGCAACGCGGAAGAACCGAGTGAACTGTCTTGTAATGTGAAACAAAATCCCAGCCTCAACATTCACTCCTGCCTGTGGGAGCAATCGGTTCGGTCATATTTGCAACTTGTGTGGAAATTATAATAAGGCTTCTTTTTCATATTTTAAGCGTTTCTTGCTCTCTGGGGCTTTCCACCTGTGCAGTAATCCAGGTAACGATGGTCGCTGAATGTGATTTCCACAACGAATTGCTTTCAGCATATTGCGATGCCCTTATTTTGTTTCAGACGACGAGGACATCAATAAGTTCGACGTTATAACCGACGCAACCTTGGACATTCGGACGACTGGCCGTCTCTCCACGGTGGAAGCCCCTTCGACGCCAAGGACTGCCACCTTGCCTCCTGCTACTTACAGTAAGTAAAGGCGCTTGAACGAGCACATAAACCATGCCGCGGAAAGACATTTCACTGCCACCAAGTGATTAACGTAGTCTTTCCGCGCGAAGAGAGAGAGTGTGAGAGTGAGTGTATGCGCAGTTATGGTTCATGCATATGCCGGCAGTTCTAGAATGGGCACAGTGCAAGAAACGTAGATAGTAATGGCAGCAGTAATAGGCTAAGGAAAACTGAAACCTCAACGCGAGTTCCTTTCTTCTGCGACCTAGCTTTGACATATACTTGCCCAAGTTCAGCCCACTGGTTGGACAGTATGTACGGCAACTAGTTCCACTTTTTTCACTCGGGCACTGGTTTAGACGGTGCTGCGTTCCATGTATCGCTTGGATTAACGGACGTGGGTTGACGCATGAACAAGGTGCGTGGCGCAGCTTCAAGCAGTGATGAAGACCGAGAAGAGAAAAAGTAAAAGAGGTTATGTAAAAAATGCATCTTGGATTATATCCAAGTTCTCTACAAAGTTTGTGCACGTAGCTTGGGTTCGAAATCGACTGGCACTCTCGTGTTGGCGGGTAGCGTTAGCCGATCACGTAGGCGCAGAGAACTGCATCGTGATCGACCCTTTCACTGAGAAATTGCCACTCACGAATACTTATTAATTATCCCAACGATTGGTTAGGTGGAGAACCGAAGGATCAAGCACAAGTCTAACCTATACTGGCTCGCTAAAACCTTTGTGAAACCGGGCTCTCGTCTGCTACCTAAATTTCTGTGCAAACTGAAAAGCACTAACTATTTGCGAGTGTCCGCACTTGGAGGATACTTACGAATAGCTTTGTTAAACTACCCATTGGCCAGCTAACTAAAGATATTTAAAACCATAGGGCACAAATTTCTGAACAATTACGAGCCAACTATACGAATGCTCTAAATAACTCGGTTAACCTCAGCGTCTAGCAAGCCCGCTAGCTAAGGGCTTTGTAAACGGAACGCCAGTGTTCGGTAAGCAAGTCTGTAAATCGTGCTTTCAATTCACGCAATCTGCCCTGTCGCAGCCAGTGAAAGAGTAACAACGACGAAAACGACAACGACGACAACAACGATAAGGACGACAACAACGACAACGACAACTACGACCACGACCACGACAACGACAACAACGACGAAGAGTTCTAAGACGGCGATCTGCACCGTGAGCGAGACGCTTCGCAACGAGGATCCTATCACGAAAGGAATATGTGACTATGCCGTATTCTTCGAACTATCGGTAGTGAACGGGAACCTGAAGCCAGTCAAAGGAGAGCACGCGTGGGAAGTCTTCAAAAAGGTGAGCTCTGCCAAACGTTTGAAAGCGCAAAACGCTAGCTTTGAATGCCGAATGTATTCTGGCAGAAGCTTAAATCTCGGAAACGGGCCCCGGTCACACGCACCGAACGGCAGAGAACCGATTGTTTGAGGCGCCCATTCCATGCAGCCTGATTCTTTCGATGTTGCCGCATGTCCACCCAGCTGCTATTTGGCAGGTGCCACGTGAATTGGCAGAAAGCAATATTGATCTGCCATGAAGCTTCCAGATGACGTCCAAAATAAAAAGAAACGAGACTTTTATTAAATGATGAAAAATAGGAATAATAGAGAAAACCAACGAATATTTACCAAATTAGACGGTCGATGGGTAGCAGATGTTTCAAGAAACAACAGACAGGCCCTCTAAAGTTACAGTTGTTTTATGTTTCTGGGCGTAAACCGGGCAATTTAAAATTAACAACAATCGTGTTCATGGTTTGCTGCCAAACCATGATCAGGACAAGAATGGTGCACCGTCCTCCTATGATGCCCACTTAATGTCGTTACACTCAGAAAGGGCAACACTTCATCCTTTCCCGTTGTAGAGGCGATTTGCAATGTACGGAAATTAGGTTCACTATTTTATGGTTGTCTTTCTCCCCGCAGGCGGTGGCCACCTCCGCGACAACGCTAGGGGGCTTGAGCTTCTCTTCACATCTCGCCGCCGACAACAAGGGGACGTTGCAAAAACTGCCCAGCCTAGACAAGAAGCAGCTGCAGCATCTCATCGTCAAGGACAAGATGCGCGCTCTGGGTGCACTGGGACTCAGCAATAACTTCCCTTACGGCACAGATGTACTCGCAAACGCCTTCAAGGTGAGGTCGCACTATGTATTTCCTTTGTGATAGTGTAGAACAATCTTATGTGTGCGTTTGGTACTTCCCATACGTCTTGTAATGCATCTATCGAGAAATAATTTTGTACATCTGGCCATTTTAACGGGCCTCATCTATATTATGCTTTGGAAATAAATTTGTCCGCAAATTTGCCCACGTGTGAAACAAATAAATCTTTTACTCCGTTGAAGAAAATTAACTATCATTTGTTGGGTTAGCCTTTGTCGATTTTGTGCCGCCTCGCGTCCGAAAATATGCATCCATTTTGCACTGTGTAAATGAAGTAAGCTGGAAGTGCCTGCGTTGTTTTTTGTTACCATTTATAGGGCATGAAATACTTCTATGTAAAGTAAGGAAGAAACCGCACAGAATAATTTGCCCTACTTTTTTCCAACGGCAACTCAAGGCTTCTTTTTTTAAGACCACCTGTGTTTTTGTTTCGTAGCGATAGCTACATTACGGTAGCTTTTCGAGCCTTCAGCGTGGCTGCGCCGCCACGCTGTCACGTGGTTGTTGACGTGGTGCGGAGAAGCTGCCGGGGGCGCGGCGCCGTGGCTGATCACGTAGTTCGTCATGATCACGTAGTTCGTGGTTGGTCACGTGACCAGCCACGCGGCGCGCCGGCGAAACAGAGCTGCAACAGCTGTGCGCGTACTCCGTGTCAAGTGGAATGAAGATGAAGAAGGAACGCACAGCGAAACGGAGCGGCGAAAGACTGACTTTGCAATTCAACTGAGCAAGTTCCACTCGGCCACCTGTAGCTATCGCGTCACTCCAGGTCTAACCAGAACTAAACCACCAACAATTTTTTTTAAACTTTTGTGGACCTAATTGCACAATTCATCAGATGAATTTGCGTAAAGGCGAAATGCCACCGAGTTGGATTTCTAGTGCAGCTACGGTTTCTCGCTGTCTCTGCAGCGCGTTGACCAGCTTAATCAGTTTTCACATCTTTGCATCATTCTCTGCGTTCCTGCTGGTAGTTGCCAGCATTAGTCATATTCAGACCTGTTCCATGTATAGCTGACTATAGATGATCTGGAGAAAATGGAACATTTTGCTTAGCGCAGAAGCTCTTCATGCCAGGCAGCTGCCATAATTACCATGTTCTTCGCTGAAATACAATGGCAAGTGCGCTTGCGCGGGTCATTCATAAGCTGTTCTTGCAATCTATCAGCATTCCAATTCAGGAGCGTTGTTAATACCAGCTGTAGATTTTGCGCCAGCGCTAGCTTGCAGTGATATATACTACACCAACTTAATTTTCTATTCTCTTTCCATGAACGCAGTACCTACGATCCATTCTGGACTCGAGACCGGACTCAATTACTTTCCTTGGCCTGTGGCTACTCACAGCACACAACGCTCGGCTATTCGCCAAAAGCCTAGCGAATACACAGTACGTTCCATGAGGGTCTTCTGTCACCTACTGAGCGTTGTCTGCTTAATACTTAGCCAGCAATACATTTCGCGCGCTGATTGGCTTCCCCTGTGCACACATCAATTTTTGATCGATCGATCGATCGATTGATTGATTGATTGATTGATTGATTGATTGATTGATTGATCGATTGATTGATTGATTGATTGATTGATTGATTGATTGATTGATTGATTGATTGATTGATTGATTGATTGATTGAACGGCCGATCGATCGATCGTTCATTCCCGCCACCTGGTACTCTTTAGCGTGCTCCGAATTGTCATCACACGGGCATGAATACCTTTAGTCCATCGGAGACACGTGACGTACGCATAGTCTTCCCCTCCCTGACGCTCTCAGACAAACAACGTCTGTAGTGATTGGACCAAGGGCAAAAGCTCTTGAGAGCCGATTTGATGGAGGTGGCAGCATTGCTGTGAGCACTGTGGTGGTCATGCTTTCGCTGGATAGGCAACATCGGCATGAGGGTCTAGACGTCCTCAAACAACAAAGGAGTATGACTTGTAACTGGAAAGTTGGGGCATTATTAAGGCCCAAAGAGCGGCGGCGAGAACCAAAAACAAAAAAAGAAGGCAGTATAAGCGCAATTTGAAACCAAGTTTGAAAGAAACTGTTGGGAGAATCATTTAGTGAGGCGCATTTTTGTTTCCTCAGGGGCATCGACTTCATCATAATACAGACCCACATAACGATGACATCGGATAATGAGCCGTGTCGCGCCAGCTTGATCAGCCAGTATTATGAAGACGGAGAAGTTCCCAATTTCGTAAGTCCTCTAATGACTCTCTTAATGCTCGATACGCCGTGTAAGTCAACCTTCCGATATGGGGAAGAGGAAAAGGGAAAGATGTAAACTCGCATAGGTGGACAAACGGAGGAACCAAGCGGCTGGCATACAGCTAAGGGGACCGGTGCAGAGCATCACATGCCGGAGCTGCTGCAGCCACGTTAAAAACTCGTCACAGGAGACGGCGCACTAGGACACCGCATTAGACACTTCGTCTGGAAGACAGCGCGAAAGAATACGCAAGACGTAAACGCCTTCATTTCGTTCTATCAAAGTTTGACAGGCACCCTCAACGTCCGCAGCATCACCGATGCTATACGTTGGCGTACTCGACTGGAGTACGGAAAAGCACTCTCGCCACCTTCTCCAGTACCTGGCTCCCTTCCCGGCGACATCGAACTCGGCGGTCTGCCGTGCAAGTTCCCCACCCCTTCGCACTGAGACGATATGGTTCGCGGGACACTGAGGGCCAAACTATATTATCCCCTACCGATAGATAACTGCGTTCTGGTGAGAGATACAATCTTAACAAAAAAGAAGCGCTTTCCTGACCCAAAAAGAAACAACAGAAAATGCAGTGCAGGTATCAGCGCCATCAGCGGTTTTCGGAAGCAAAACTGATATCTGATCGGGCAGTTTTTTTTTTTTCAGCACGGATCTCTGAAGATATCCTCCTAATACACACAAACTTTGCATTGTGGTTGAAGAAGATTGTTCTAAGTTAGCGTCTGATCCACCCGATCAACGGTGGCGATTGCTTAAAAGACTTGAGAGAGGGCAGAAGGCTGTTGGGGACGCGGCTGCGTTAGATATGTCATGAAGCGCATTTAAAGCACGCGACCCTAAGTTCGAGCAAAGAGACGCGAGCCCCGGTGGTGTCGGTAAGATATCACGCAAATTCTTCCTCTGCTGCGTTATGCCAGCCGCAATATTTTGTTCAGAGTACGCTCGATGTCAAGGTGTGGCAAGCGCTAGATGCAATTGCAGGAGGTTCAGTAAATTGTACGTATTTAAAATACCATAGGACATGCTAAAGCGACTGGCGGTTCTCTTACAACATTAGCTTGTAATGCCGGCACCCGGATATCTCATGCTGGTTTTTCGCACCAAATTACGCAATCAAATTGCAGTAGATTATGATCATATCAGATTGCTCACATTACCCTTCCAGTGAGTCCCAGCACCCATTAAAACGCGTGCAAACGTCCATAATCCACGGACACAGACAGGCCCCATAACCCCTAAAACAACATGACCCTCTGAACAGGTAATTCTCAAATTTGTATCCGCTTTTAAAGAGAGCGCTCTACCTGTGACTTTTCTCGACCAAGCGTCATATCGGATGTCAGCACTAAACCTACCATCCTGTGCACGCAACCGTGCTCGATATACGAGTCTTCTTGGATTAGGCCCTTTAGAACTTTGTGATCCGCAGTCAGTCGCATTATCCGCTACGTCACAAGATCAGACGCATACCGCCATGCTGTGCGCCATGCACGTTTAGGCCGTGCTGCTAAACGCGGGAAACTTAAACACCGCAGCCACAGAGCTTGCGTGCCTACGTAGGGGCTATAAGCGGATATAAGTACATGCTCTGTAGCAGTCTTACAGTGGGAGGACACCAGCGCCATACCGCAGAGAAAGGTCGTAAAAAGAGGGTAAAAGGGGCAGGGTTTCAAAAGAAAAGGCAACGTTAACGCTTGCTGAATTTCACGATTTACGTAACAAGTGTAAACGGTGTAGCCTTTACACCGTTTTGTGAAATACTCATTGTGGGTAATACGCGCGCGTCCAACACACAGTCGGCAGCCAAGGAGGCGATTACACGACTGCGCGAGCTCGGCAACAAAGGCCTCCGACTGCTGCTATCGTCAACCATGGCCGTGATGGTGTACGCCGGTGCAAAGGGCGGTCCCATCGTGGATTCCGACAACCGGGAGTGCGAGCGCTCATACGTGGCTGACGTCGACGTGCTGTGCCGAGAGACGTTGAAAGTCCGGCGTACCTACTACGACTCACGTGACATGTCGTATTACATTTTATTCCGCAATGACGACATCAGCTATATGTACGCCTTCGAGAGAGAAAACTCCCTCAAGGACAAGGTGATGCAACGCATGACCACGCTGACTCGATAGCAAACTTGAATGCTGTTCGCATGCTTTCACGAAGTTCATTACAGCTACAACTGTCCGAGGAAATGCATGTAAACAAAGATTTATCGCTCAGATCCGCGGCGCGCCTTTCCGATGAAGGGCGGCATGGTCGACATACGTTGCTCCACAGCGCAGAGCGTATTCGCGCTTTCTAAATTTTTAGAACTCATATGTGCATTACTAGCTACTAGCAACAATTCTCTAATTGCCACCAGGCACTTATCTGGAATAGATAAAAAGTTAGCTATTAGAATATAATTACCCAGCAAACTGGTTTGCAAAATTCACTAATTTTCTTTCTACGGCCGCTACTGGTGTTACTGCGCCTCAGAAGAGATCTTGCTGGCTGAGGGCGCTATATTTAAAAATAACTGGTGGGCTTTACCGAAACATACACCGTAAATTTCTGTATAAAGCCAGTGGGCTTTCCGAAACGTTTCCTGCAGAAGTACTTCGGAGGTCTTCGTCACTGTGTTCGGATTAGTGCCAGTGCAGTAACATAAGGGTTTGTGGCCTTTCTTTTTTTCCTGCGTTCCTAACCTGCTTGAAACGTGGAGTGAATATTTCAAGCAGCGAGACAGTCAAACCCAGAGGCAGTAGTGGGACCGATCACGCCTTGTCTTGACTGCAGCACTTACTTTCGATGTCAACTGACCGCCGTCGTCTTCATCACCTTCTATCTGCGGCGCGAACAGATCAGATCAGCTTAACGTCGATCAGAGCTTGACCTGCGTCTGGTATCGTCGCCAGACATTGTGACAATCAAACACAGCAAAACCATGAGCCAACCAGACTAAACACATGCTTTCGCCCGTACACTCGGTTTAACTACGTTAACACGCTACCAATATTTTTCAATACCACCCCATACACATGAAATTGCAGACGCAATTCTATGCACCAGCTGCCGACATTGAGTAAAATAAATTATTTTCCTGGCGAAATGAAGCACTGCCGGCTGTAAGGCAGGTGCGGACTGCTTAGTTGCGGTATCTGTCGCCGTTCTGTGGTAAGCGAGGAGGGAAAAAATTGTGAGATTTTTTCTTTACGCACATATGAGGGGCTCATATTTGAAGAAGATGACGTTCAAAGCTGATAGATCAGTGCTGTGCAAGGACGTTTTTCGCTGCTGAAATGAAGGGATTGGGCAGTTATGCAGCCAACACTGCATCTTACTTCACCCCTCTTCTCCGTGAGACGTCAAAACGTCAGAATAAAAAGTCAACGATGATTGACGCTGCTGTAGCTGTTAACTCGCACGTGGCACTGACTGAAGATGATGATGCATGATGTGACGTAAATGCCACATACGTTAATATTAGGCGTCCAATAATGTGTCCTACGTTCGCAGGCAAAGGAGTATGAGAACCTGACAGACGGCTGGGCTTTTTTCGACGTGCACCGGGACGTCTACTGGACGTGCAAGAGTGGTCTCTCGTACGAACGAATCAAGCTCGGAGTCTCCTACACGCGCGGACAATGGGATATTTGGTTATAAGGAAACGTCTTGCACTGCGGCTGCAATTAAACCAGCTGTGCCTCGCGAGTGACACATAAGTGCGAAAAGACACACGTTGCATCATGATGCAAAATTTTCACACGCTCGGACAGCGAAATTATTCAGTAGTCCTGTACACGTGCCCTCTACTCATATTTGGGGAAGATTTTTACACCCTGCCTGACATTATCGCATTTAGTGAAGGTGATAATTCTTCGAGAATCATTTCTGCTCGCATACTTGACCGCTCTCTTCTTGGTCTGAGCTCAAGCCCGGCATACTGAATGCATTCAGTGGTAATATAGCAGAATGCAATGCTGTGAAGCGCTGCGAACTTTTCTTTCAATGTGAGATTCGTCAGTTTGAAAGCAAGCATGAACCGTATACAACTAGTTTTGCGTTCATTAAGAGATCTCGAGGCAAAATCTCACCCCTTAAATTCACTTGCGGTACCTTCCGAGGACTACCGCTTGTTGGTCCAAGACTCCTTACCAGACAATAAAAAGGAAGCGATCACGGTGTAGAAACTATGACACTCGCAAAACACTGTTTGCTTTTAACGCGGGAGCGTTATTAACCCCATGTCGGAGAAAATTGTCCGCCGTCGGCGATAGTTTGAAGCCTGCGGAGCACGGACATGGAATGTGCCGTGTGCCGTATAAGTCACCTGACCTTGTGAAGTCACGACAACTTCCCCACCGTGGCAGGCGGCGCTTAAATGAAAGTTTGGTCACGCGAGGTTGCTTTGGAAGAGTTACCTGGTCTCGCAAACACCATACGTGACTGTGTTTGAACCTTCCGCCTCGTACCCCTCGTATTCAGAAACGAACTGTAAACTTTTCCGTTCCGTCACTTAGCAGCGTCTTGACATGTTTCGGAAACCAATAACATGCTTAAACGAGAGCTTTTCCGGCACTGTATCACCCGAAAAGGAAGGATATTTAGGATTATTCCGGGCCTACCTTCATTGCTTACTTATCGTATGCAACATGCTGAACCGCGAAGCCGGCTCAGGAGTTTGATGATTTCGCAACCAGCGATGAGGCGTGATACGCGTGTGGATGCACGAAATCGACGCCGCGAGTGTTCAGGGATCCCGGAAACTACTGCTCTGCACAGCGGCATTGTGCCGGACAACGAGCGGGTACCGGAGCAGTCCGCCGCTTTTTGACGTGTGTGCCATGTCGCCGTGTTGCGTTTGCACGTCGGCACGTAGCGAGCGTGCGGACATCCGGCAACCTGAGTGCACTACAACCACGTATCTGCAGGTACACTGATCTACGACTGTGGCTGCTGGAGCCGCCTACTTGTGTTTAGGAGTGAGCAGTGTCTGCGCTTCCTGAACCCGCGCAACGTAGTTCGTACGAAGGTTGCTGCATTCTGTAGCGCGTCGAGTTTCAACTGCTCCTGCTTCGGGCTGCAAAACGTGATCCCGAGAGTGATGATGTGCGAACCCGGCTGTTTTGTTGTCTTCCGGTTGCGGGAACGTTGTTTACACAAGTATGCACGTGTAAAACTCCAGTGAAGTGATGACCGACGTTGTGGTGTGTGCGAAAGAACTCTGATATTTATGAATGCTTATGTAAGTGACAATTTTACGAATCAGGCGTTAAATAATAGAAACACGCATTTTAAAACTATCTCCCTAGTGAAAACACTAACAAGACACAAAGAACATACGCTCCGTGACCGGGGTTCATCGTGCATACTCTATCCTGCGTCTTATTAAAATACACTGACAATATGTAAAGTTGTAGCATCTTTCTGCTTGAACAACGGACCTTTTAATTCTTGTACGAGATGCGCCATCATCGTGTAACGACAGGTAGTCATATTGACGTACACAGCATAAACTTTCACCAAAATAAAATCGTATTGCAATGCACAAAAATCACTACAATAGCTTTCTAGGAAGAGACGCTGAGTTTTGTTCCACTCTGCTGGAACAAGAATCACGTTGAAGAATGAAACTGTAATGGGTGGGAAATTGAGTATTAGCTAAATGTAACGAAATTGGGCAAAATCATCTGAAACAACACCAGTTGGAGAGCGAACGGTGCAATATTTCGTCATCTGAAGTTTTACTAATTAGAAAAGAAGACAGAAAGAGAAGCTAACTGAAAAAGAAAAATAGAAACAAATCAAAGCAAAAATTACTTCATCTTTCGTAGTACAAGCATCTTAAAAAAATAAGAGTTTGCGAGCTGTTGGAAATGGTTCCAGGAAAGTGAATACATGCTTAGACATGATCCATAACTACAGCGCAAACGACAGGACAGAGATGAAGAAGTTATGGATCATCGTAAACACCAACTCGCCCAACAAATGCTTTTGCTTAGACATATGCCCTGAATTTCTTACAATGAATAAATACAGTTTACAGTACTTTGCTTAGTTTGGTTTCAGTGTCGTATTGTATTTATGAACTGCGGAATACAAATCAGCGGGCCTGTTAATCTGCACAGTGTGAAGTGTCAGTTTCTCTGTTCACCTTGGCTTTTAGGCCATTTCAACACTTATCTTTACCACGTTCTCCTTTGTCTTCTATTTGCTGTCAGTTGTAACATATCGTCAATATGAGCAGGCAGTATATTACACGTCTCAGGATGACAGAATAGTTCGCACTGCTTCGTTCACTCACCTTCATTTAGTCAGGCAGTACTGCAGCTGGTTCCACCCGTACTCTCTGCTACTTTGGTCAGTAGGCTTTATGGCGATGTGTCCCATGACCAGAGGTTCAGTCACTCAGGTCTGTCCGTATCTAAACGAATATTTCCAATAGTGGCTAGCGGCTAGTGGCTAGCGGCGCTGTCCAGCTCACATTCAGAACATATTTTGCTGGTGAACAGGGCAGGAGCGGCGGCAAAAGACAATCGGCTGGTTCGAAGGCACGAGTTTTTTTAATTTTGTGAGGAAGAGTTTGTTGAACGTTAAATAAAAAAAAAACGCCAATGTGAGTCGCAGAACTGCGGTATAAGAGCAAAAAGGCAGCCGGTGGTGCCTTTCGTGAACCCGGCTACTGTAACAAGGTTTCTTCGGGACTGGAACTCAAAATTAACTGAAGTTGGAACACGAATACTTGTGCCAATTAATAGATCTGCACCTTTTGAGAGTACATGCTTTAGCGTCATATTTTTGTGCCCTCGTCTTCAGCCATGTCTAGGCGCATTAACTCCGGTACTAGTGCCCAGATATTTCTTCCGTGATACTTCCAGACAACTACTTACTTTCACTTACTTCATCAGTACATCTGTGTAGACAGAAAGCTTTTAGAACAGCTTTATAAGCCACATGAGTCGACCATGCTATGGTACAGAAATTGTATCAAGGAGAAGGTACGTCCTCGAATGACACCAGACTGTGAACGCAACAACAATGGCAACAAAATTTTATTCCTGTTTCCTACGTCTTATTATTTCAATATTTTGGTTGCTAACCAATTTTTTTTAATGCTTGTGAGTGAAATTTCGGATCAATAAATTATCTGCCGCGTATCTCGCAATTGTCACCTCAGTTTTCTGCGAGCTAAACCAAAGACCGCTTGTTGGCACGTGCCATCTACGATTGAAGACGAAGAAGCAGGCATCGGTTGCCCTTGTTCGCTCCTGCCCGGTCGCCTCTCATGACAGCGCTGCTAATTCCTGCGCATCACGTACCTCCGCTCCACGAAAGGCGCAAGGACCGCTGCCACTGAGCGCACTCGGCACCCAGCGCCTTGTCTCCGGACTATCTCACGCATTCATTGGTACCGGTCAGCTGGAGTGCGCTGCTGCATTTCCAGCTCTCGAGTTGCGTCTGCCGCCTCGAAAATGGACGGTGGCGGAAAATCATCGCCACCATTCCCTGCTGCTCCCGTTAAGAAACAGCGAAGCAAAAAGCCAAAGCAGCCGCAGCGAGAGCAGCATGCCAACCCTTCGGATATCCCCGCCGCTACGAGCAACGCAGCGAGTTCCGATAAGAACCTTGGCTGCAAATCGAAGAAGGCGTCTTCGAATTCACCGATTAAACCGGCCCACATTGCGGAAGACAGGAAGAGACGCCGACAACCGATCCGAGGCGCACAGCCCAGTTCCGCAAAACCTCCGCTCAGTGGTTCAGGTGGTAGGACCTCTCCGAAGGCCGTGGATTCGTTGTCCTCACTGACACCCTCACCGACGCCTTCCGCTCATAACTTGGACACAGCGTCGTTAGTGGGCCCTTGGAAGGCGGACAGTCCGTCGTCGTGGAACGAGAAAGCAGACCGGGTTGATGCCGCCTTATCCTCAGGTATGTCATATACGCCCTTGTACAGGGTGGGAATCTTTTAGTATGAGCACGACGTGGCCGCGTATTTATGGCCGCGCATCCAAGGAAGCGGCGCAGATACACAGGGAACCGGAGGCGGTGATTCGTGCCATCCGCTACAGTGCTTGAGTGCCGTCCTTCATTTCCTGTGAAGCCCTCCCAACTAGATTTACCCTACTGCCGCTGCATGCTTACAGCGCCCGAGCGCGCCGCGAAGGTAATGCGGGGAAGCTCGCATCACTCATCACTGCGCATTGTCGTTGGTACTGCGTATGACAGCACAATGGCCTCTCTTCACAGTGCTAGAACTGAGTTAATGTATTGTTGCAAACTTCGCAGGACTTGGCCGCACTCTTGAAGTGACGAGAGTTGCGGAGCAAAGCTTTATTTTCTACGCATGCTGTCTAAAGTGGATGGGGTGCTTTACAGCAGCAGCTGCTCTTGCGCTGTGCCCAGATATAGCATTGGGCTCGCTTTTCTTGGTCGGACTGGTGACATGATCAGCCGAGCGCGCAGGCGTTCACAAAATCTCTTGATGCTACATCGAATTTGATGAAAGAGATTACGGAAATCGAAAACGCCTGTCATGAATTTGCAAAAAAATCAGAACGCGTTTAATCGATCACGAAACTTTTTGTTCGCATGCATATTATTGCTTGCATCATAAAGCAGGCTAAACAATGTATAAGGCTAGAAGCTAATAAGTAACCGCAGACTGTCCGCGGCTTTTTTAATGCCCCTGATACCTTTCACAGGTATTCGTGGGGCGCTGGACGCTGTTTAAGAACCAACAGGTTTAAGAACAGGAACATAATCGCACCCCTCCCCAAAAAAAAAGATCGTCTAGGACTAATAAATTTATACTCCCAACTATATTAAAAGCTGAAAAGATAGACGCTCACCTGACAAAAAAAAAAGGGGGGAGGGGAAGAAACGGGAGCCTTAAACACGTAGTTTTTCTATATATTCTTTCTCTTCATCAGAGTTGGTTTTTTTTACGTGCTAAGATGGTTGTGCCAGACCGTACGAATTTTCGTCCGGTTCTCGCATCTAAGCTTTCAATTCATTTCCGTCGTCGCCTCTGTGTTCAAAAACGTCGCAGCAGTGCCGCTGCACTGTCACAGAGTTGCTGTTGAAATTCTGATTATTTGTTACAGGAATCATTGGCCAATGTTTAATTTGGTTGATAAGCTACTCTAACAGATGGCGCGGACGTTGATCTGGCGTCCCAGTCGTCAGTTCACCTACCATGACAATGCTTCTCGCGTGTGCTTTGAATGCGCGTTTTCAATAGAAATGCCTCAAGCAATAATTGTATCTGCTCCAGCTTGCTCTAAACTGTGTTATTTAAAAAAAAGCGAGAAGTAGAAGGCAAGCCTGAGAAATAGAGGAAAAAGAAAGCGAAATATATGTTCATACTTAAATTTTTCCTAAGTTTGTCGGGAAATTACTAACTGCCCTTGCATGCAGTTGATGACAGAGGTATGAAATCATCGAAGAACCAGTATTTTTGTTGCAAGCAATTACACCCTTAAGAGGAAACGGCTGTGATGTTGCATCTATCTCTTTTCTCGCATTAGTGAAGGGCAACGTAAAATGCGAAGTGCCGTTGCAATGTTCAGGAGTGGAAATTGGGGTTTTCTCCCGGCTGCAGAAGTTCAGAAGTGCGCATAGAAAAGGTTTGCCGTGCTTAATAGAGGCCCATGCAGACTTCTAATCATTGAAAAATATCCTTATATTCAATTCCTCGACTTTGGGATCGGCAGCAGAACGCTTTAGCCACCAAGCTATCATGGCGGACTTTTAAACTATTTTACCTTTGTGTTTTGATGCGACGACGTATTGTTTTCGGCACATGACGCGCTGTTCTGTGTCGAATCATTTCATTCCTACTATTCGCATTCCCGGCGTTCATATAATGCAACAACAACAGTAACTGCATATTATGATGCATCTCTTCTTTACTTCCCTCCTCTACACGATGCCTACCTAGAGCTGGTTTTCAGCTGGGGATTCTATGTTCGTGGGATGCAATCCCGGCTGCGGCGGCCGCATATTCTATATACCTGAAACGCAAAAACTGCGTGTCCTGTGTAATATCATCGCATTAAAAAGAAGCCCAGGTGATCTAAAGTATTCTGGACCCTCCACTATGACGTTTCGTTAGAAATCGAGCTTCATTTTTATTAGACGTAGAAGGATTTGTTACGGAGCGCAACAACTGCTGCCCTGTGATTGGTGAAATGTGTTCATGTCTGTGGGAAAGCGCGGTCCTTAAACAGCGTGCGCTTAATGATGCAAGCAATGATACACATAAAGCAAGCGCATGATGGATCAAACGCATTCTGACTTCTTGTCAAGCTTATCAGAAGTGTTAGTGATTACCATGAATTCTTTCATCAGACTCAAAGTAGCATCAAGCGATCCGCGAACGCCAGCGTGTGTTGCAACTCCGACCAAGAAAAGCGAGCCCGACGTCATCTCCGGACGCATGCATTATCAGATGTTCCTGTAAAGCCTCCCATTCGACCTTGAAGCCAGGCGTAGAAAAGAAAACTTTGCTTCGTTACCCTAGTTAGTTCCAGAGTGCGGCCAAGTCCTGAGAAGTTTGCAATAATATTTGTGTAATATTGACTCTGTAATTGAATTTTCAGTCGCTCTGAACACAGTCTTTGTAGCTGCACATACTGTTAGTAGTGTGCCCATCATCTGAACTGCCTGTAAAAATGCTATCGGTGCCTCCAGGCACCAGGTTCACATTATTTTCATTCCCATATCCGTATTACAGAGGAGTGTCTTTGGGCTAGGGCAAATTTTAAAAAAGATCGTTGTTTTTTACTGAAATTTGAATACCAGAAAGAATAATTCAGAGGATGTAAATTACAGCTACTTTTCAATCTAGCACGGCTCCAGGTGGTGTCTCGCCGTCAACACCAACCACGCCAGAGAGCGAACCGCATGATGAAGCTGAGGAGCCGGCATACCCCATCACGGCAAAGCCACAGACGGTGACCCAAGGCAAGAAGGACGGAAAAAAGGCGGCATCGTCGCCTGCTCCTCGCGACAGAGGTCCGGCTGAGACCAAGGACAATACAGAAGAGCACTCTGTCGCTGCGTACAAGTCCGGCAAATCCACTGGACGAGAGCTTTCGTCTCTGATGACGGCGGTAAAAGGAGAGACAGTTGCCAAAACAGAAATGTCGGAGCCGAGCGCCCTACGTGCGAAGCTGTCATTTCTATTCAAGAACAACGAGCACCCAAAGGCAGCAGCGCAGGGGTCACCGAAAGCGGCGATTGCGCGTCGTGCTCCGAAGAAAGAACAGGCACAGTACTACAAGGACTACAAAGCCTTGGTGGATCTCGTACGTCTTCACATAATATGCGTAGCTGATTCTTTTCTGTGTTACGAACAAAGCAGTCAGAGGAAACGCTCGTTGCAACGCAATTCAGCACCTAAACAAACAGCCCTACGTTTCTAACGGCAGAAAACCTTTCTTCTTAAGGTGGCGGCGCAGCACATAAATCAATTATTTTGCTTAAGCATCAGCCGACATTTCCGAAGCGCTATTGCTTGGTTAAGCTTCAGATCAGCTCTTTATAAATTAGATTGCGTTCACACAGCCGAGGCGCAAAGGTAACAAAACCCGTATCCGACGGGGAACACACACTGCACTGCAAGCAGTTTGTAACAAAATTCGCCTACGAGTGCTATATGGCTCCGAGAAGTATAGCGGTTCGCACAATCCCGATGCTGCAGCCAGCGTCATCATACCACACAATCTCCTCGCCTTCTGCAAACCACAGAGGGTGATTTCTATTCCTGATATTTCGCTTAAAAGAGTGCTTAGTAAAGCCGATTTCTCCAATGTCGGAATTTAAAATAACCCAAAAGAGAGACGCATAGAAACACACCAACGACAGCACTGTTTCCTTCTTTATGTCCCAGATTTTTTTGCTGTTAACACTTCTGGACATGTTAGAAGCCTGCTTTGTTACGAACAGAAGGCCGCTTCGTGTTAAATATTCCCGATAAACTAGCCGTATAAACGCAACGCATACTGTAGGATGGGTCCACGTTCGTGCAATATTGGGCCTCTAACTGTGCGTAGCCCAACTACCATTGCCCTCTCTCTCTGAATATTTCTTCTGATGAAAAAGCGTCAGGTTGGTTGATAAGTGCAAATGTCTACTGACTCAATGAAGTAGAACACTGTATGCAAATTACGAAACTTGCTCAGCGTTGTCGAACAGTGTACGTGCTACTGCTGGAGGAACGCCGCTTTTAACGCACCTGACGAGAAATTGCAGTCACTCGTCGGAGTGGTTATAAGTAGTGTATGTTTTGCACATAGGCAGAAGGAGGGTTCAGTTAATGTGACAGTCTCTTCCGAAACACGCTGCTGATGAGTGTCCCTGAGGGTGGACGTTTGGTGCCCGGTTTTGTTGGCCGTCAGCCATAGACATAGGCGTAGCGGCGCGTGAACGCGTGACGTAAGCCGGCGTTGTAAGGTTACTATTCCAAGAGCCGTTCAGAAAGGTGCCCATAAAAGAATAATTACATGTAACAGATCTCGTACTTTCCACATAAAGCGTAATTGTTGAAAGGAAGCAACATGGAGTCATCTATAATCACGGCAGCATAACAAGAAGGGACAAGAGGGTGTGCAACATTTTTTTTTTAATCTGTCGTGTAGCAGTGGGCCGCATGACTTCCAAACCATATAGTCGATGCATCAATGCTTTTGCCCCGATTCGCAGGCATCGTCGCATCACTCTGAGCAGCAGCAACAGTCCTGGGACGTTACTCGACTGCAAGGACCTCCAAGGTGGCGGAAGAATACGGCAGTTTTCGCGGCCATTGTGCTGATGATCGTCGGAGTGCTGTTGATCGGGCACTTTTGGAAGTTCTCTCCAAAGCCGCGCGCGCCCTACAACGCGTGCACTACGGACGTCTGCTACCAGCACGCCAGCTTTTTCCAGGACACGCTGAACTACAGCGTGGATCCTTGTGTCGACTTCGATGCGTTCACGTGCTCGCAGTGGAAACCGAGCACGGGATTCTCTCCCAGCTTCCTGCACGACTTCAGCCGAACACACATGCAACGCATGGCTGAGCTGCTGCTCAACGGTCAGCCCCACTTCAATGCGTCTGCCAAGGCGTCAGCGTTCCTCCGCAAGTGCATCGACAGCAGCGAAGACCGGAGCGGCTTGCGCCAGTTTAGGGACTTCGCGAGGAGCCTGGGCATCCCCTGGCCTTACATGCCGCAGACAACCGGGCAGACCAAGAGCGCTCACCCGCTACGCGTGGTGTTCGAGCTGAGCGTGAGGTGGCACATTCGCACCTGGTTCAGCGTCCTGCAGAGCCCGTTACGCACGACACAAGAGTCAAGTGGCGCATTCTACATCGACGGAACCAGCAGGCCTTCGGAGTTGCTCAACGTTGTGCGCACGCTGGAATCGAACAACGCGCGCGAATTGTATTACCGGCAGTTTTGTGCCTTTTACAATGTCGCCGTTCCTAACAGCGATGAACTACGCCGGCTGTTAAAGATTGAAAAGTCTGTCCTGGTTGCCTTAGACACTATTCGAACGACGCGCCGCCTTGTGATTTCTGCGGTCACGCCTTTAGATCTGGCAAATCTGACGGCTAACGTGTCTCTGGACGAATGGGTCGACCTGGTGCTACAGTTTGCGCCGAAAGTGCGAGCTCCGGAGAGATTTGTCTTTTACGTGTCCAACATGGCGATCATAGACGCCGTAGGCGAGATATTCACCTCGCTTGAACACTCTGACATCTTGGAGCACTTGTCATGGTGGCTTACGCAGCAGTACGCGGTGCTTGGTTCATCGTTTGTTCTCGAGATCATCGCCGGAAATAGCGAGGAGGCCAAACGCTTTAAATCCGTTGACTGCTACAGCATCGTCGCGGAGAAGCTCGGTGCCCTTCTCTACTCAGAGAGCGCTGTCGCCGTATTCTCTCCAACCGCGAGAGAGGAGGTGTCACGGATGCTCCAGCACCTTGTCGAGCTCGCGGAGAAGTTTGCTCGGCTGTTGCCCTGGAGCGAAGCCGGCCTTAGTTACGTGACAAGGAAGCTTAAAGACCTTGAAATCAATGTGTGGCCGAAAAACTTGACAGCGCTGGACGATTTCCTGTCTGCCATGTACGCGGACTTCCTGGTAGTGGACGGTGTGACGGAGCCCTCATTTATGGACTACTGGTTGCATGCGTCGGAGAAGTTACTATCCGTGAGCGACGACGACTACAAGTGGTTGCAATTCACGTGGAACACTCCCGAGGCGGGCATCTTCGCGTTCGATTACTGGAATAACCAGGTGAGCTCGACGTGAAAAAAAAAAAGAAGCGTAATAACAGAAGGCGCGGAGGACTGCTCGTGACAGGGTACATGGCTCGCACAGAACAGCACTGCTGCTGCGAAAACAAATTTAAGCGAAGCAGTAGTCGCTCATTTAAAAGCTCTCCATCAACGCTACCTGACCGCTGGTTTCCTAGCTGAACGCAAGAAAAACAAAAATTGTCTGTGGTTTAGCTTTGGTTAACCCTGGTCGAATTGCGAAAGCTTCGTTTCCTCGGCACGTCATCTACGCAGCATCTCATTCCGACGCTCTCGAGAATTCAAAGCGGTCTCTTCCGCAGTTGAAGAATCATTAAGGGAGGTGTCACTTCTTCTAGCCGCATCTGCGTTACGACGCTTCTCGAGTCTTGCGGCGCGTTCTTCTGGCGTCTATTGAGCGCGTTGTCTCTAGCTCGCTTCGTTCTGTCGTTGTTGCGTCTCTTTCGCGCTCTCCATAACGACTACAATATGCACGCCGTTTAGCTAAACGTTGTTCCCGCTCTTCATCTGTTTCTTCCGCACGCCGCCGCTTCTTAGCCGCAGCACATCGTTGCAGCTTCACCTTATACACATCATCCGACATACCGTGGAGGATTCGCTGGGACGATCGCGATGAGCGGAGTTGGGGCCCCGCTTTTATACAGCTAGTATGACGTCACACATAGGTCACGCTAAAGGTCAATGGTGGATTCTCCGGGACGACGGCCAAGAGCGGAAACCTCGAACAGTATTGCTTTCGCAATAAAATTGACCGATGATTACGGTACTCCCTAATGCTAAATTTGAGCATATTTTGATTTTTGCGAAGAAAACTTGGACGGCGCTGAAGCTACTCTTAAGAGTGCAATGCGAAGGATTGCCGCTTTGTCGCACAAGGCCTCTAAACTATCGCACTGAAAAAATGCTGCTTGCCTCAGCGGCGAGGTGTGACGCTTGCCCGGTTGCGGCGGCTTGTTCTTTTCGCATTTCATTAAGGAGGGACGCTGCTTTTGAAGCGGGCCACGAAGCGCGTGGCCAGTGCATTTAGAGTATCGCAGGCCCGATCACCCCCGAAATTTGGCCTTGGCCAATTTGAACCAAAATCGATGTCTAACCATAATTGATTGTGGCCGACATGATGGCTACCTCCAAATTTGGCCCAGGTCATCCCCAAGGGTTTGACCCGGCCCACCTTCGAAATTTGACCTTTGGCCTATTTAGGCCAAAAGCGATATTCAATCATAACTGAGCGTGCCCGACACGATTGCGACCTCCAAATTTAGGCCAGGGCCATTGCCAAAATGTTATCTGTCGACCTTTGAGTATAAGCGTGGTTAAACCCTGCTTGACCATGTCCAACAACGTCGGACAAAAATTTTCAAAATTGAAAAATTGCAAGACAATATTATGAAAAAGTTGTGAATAACGGTCCATTCTTCTGATATGTAGCAAAATCTTTCTTTTAAAGTGTTTTCATCGATCGCATCGAACGGTTAAGACTGCCACAAAAAAACCAATGGGGAACACTTTTGACGATAGCAAAAACGTTAATAGAAAAAAAATTCCAAGTCTGCCGTCGGGTGATCTCCGGATATATTGATTGTTAGAGTGAAATCTGACATTATATGAAAAAAAATGCGTTCATAAACGCTTTGGGTATGTTTGGGTATAATTGTTGGGTATGTTTCTTGTGTAATTCTTACGCTGATTTGGACATAACCAGCCAAGCACCTGTGCGATAATTAAGAGGCGCCTGATCTTTGTGCAAGGAATAGCCTCACGTGAGTGAGGCTGTGCGCCCTTATTCACAAACCACCCGATATGTGCCACCTGAAAGGAAGGGGTTGAGATGGTAACATGTCTGTGAGAGCTCGTACACCGACCAGCCGCAGTTGCTCAGTGGTTAGGGCGCTAGGCTTCAGAGCCGGAGTACCCTGGTGCGAACCTGGCTGCTGGGACCGCGTTTCGATGAAGGCAAAACGCAAAATGTACCCGTGTGCTGTGCGACGTCAGTGCACGTTAGAGATCCCCGGGTGGTCGAAATTATTCCGGAGCCCTCCACTACGGCACCTCGTCCTCTCTTTCCTCTTTACAGCGCGGTTGAGGTGCGCACCGAGAAGAGAGGCAGTTACTGGTCCATTTCCTCTCCTAAAAAAAGAAAAAACGCCACTCCCTTTGGGCACGTATTACTTTCATAGCGGGCGAGGGTGCCTCGGCGGCGTAATCTCCACGACCACGGACGACAGAAAGAAGCGGCGGGTGCGCGGAGTGTTCGCATGGCATCATCTTAACTCACGGACATGCCTAAAGTCGGGCACGCTAGGAGAGGTGGGCCGATGTAGCGTTGTCCGCTTGCCTTGCGCAGCCGCGCGCTGCGATTTATTTGGGTTTTCGTACACTCTTTCATTGCTGTTGCGGCATGTTATAATTGGTCGCGCTGCTAGGCAGCAATAATAACCGTAGCGCTCGGCCAATGAGGGAGAACAGGGAACATATTTTCCAGAGGCCCATGTGCTATGCATTGTCAGTGCACGTTAAAGAACCGCAGGTGGTCGAGATTTCCGAGCCCTTCACTACAGCGTCCTTCATAACCCAGATCGCTTTTGGACGTTAAACCATTTCGATTGAGCCGAAACGCAAAGGGCGCCTTTGTGCTGTGCGGTGTCACTGCGCGTTAAACATCCCCAGGTGGGCGAAATTTTTATGGAGACCCGCTACGGCAACCTCTTTCTTCCTTTCTTCTTTCGCTCCCTCCTTTATCCCTTCTCTTACGGCGCGGTTCGGGCGTCCATCGAGACATGTGAGACTTGCTTGTTCTTTCTTTCCAGCTGACCGTGCTACAAAGCGCGCTTCATGCGCCACTTTACTACGCGCACAACGTGGATCTACAGGCGGCCAATTTCGGCGGTTTCAGCGTCTCCTTTTTGTCGCGCATCTTCCAAATGTTTAACCCGTCGGTAAGTGCCAGATCCCCATTTAAACGGTGGCGATTTGACAACTGCTTTATTCACATGCAAGTTAGCGGACGCAGCATCGCTACTAGCGGCATCCTGCTACCGCTGAGACACAGGCTGCGATTCTTACGGGAATAGAGCGCCACGCACGGCTAGCCGAAGTCGGCTTGCGGAGTGGTGTTGGACAAGAGAATAACCAAACAGCGCATGTGAATTCCTTGGCCTATGTTTTTCAAAGCAAAAAGGAACGGTAATTGGAAGGACTGTGCAGAGTGTTTTCCTCGTCCCTTTAGTTTCTGAGTGGCTGTTGGTTTGCCATGACGGAACATATAGCGCTAAGAAACCAGGATGAACAAAGGAGGAGACACCATGAGCACTCGTGGTGTCTCTTTCCTTGTTCGTCCTAGTTTCTTAGCGCTATATGCTCTGTTTTTAGTTTCTCGTGAACTAGTTCCGATATGCCTCCGTCGCTGACTGACTGAATTGGATGGCTGAGTGATGTTTGATGTCTTAGCTGATTAATGTATTAACACATTCGGCGATTGACTGATGAGCTTATTTATTGATGATGCATGACTGACGGATTGAGCGATTGGCTGGTGTGCTGACTGACAGACCGATTTATCCATCGATACAATGATCAATTGCATAAGATCTACAGGCTGCGACGTAGACATAACCATTGGGCGTGACGGTTCTGCCGGGACAGTGGTGCGCAGTTGCGCGAGGCCAAAATACTACCAGACGCGAAAATAGAAAGATGGGGCAGTGAGGTAGGAACTATACCTTTTCGCTGCTGTAATGTGCGATGTTACTAGGCTTCGCGCTCGATTCAAGGCTGCCCCAAGCTGCCCCACTTCTAACCACAGTGACAAGGCATTGAGAACTACTGACAGAATGTCGAGTCATTGTAACGCAGATACACGAAAGCCTCTTCGTGCGTGGCTGCTGCATCCCAGGGTGTTGAGAGCTACTCGTGTAACGGCCGTCATAGAGTACAACCGACAACGCAAGGTGAAAGTGATCGGCGCATGTTTTGTCACTGCGCAGAAAGTGTCCGAGCGTTAACCTTTTGTATCCAAAAGCCCACATTTGTGGCCAGCAAATAAGCACAAATTATCATAGAAAAGAAGTGAACTTGTGAAATATCATTCACCTATTGGCACCACGTCAGTGCTGAAGTGGAAACAACATTCGTAGCTCATCCTCTTATCTGTAATCAGCAATCTTCTCATACTTATAGGCGACGTATCGGACCGTTAGGATACTTAGGACTACAGCACAGTAGTAACAAGTAGGATACAAAGTTTAAAGAAGTTTTTAAAAGGGCCCAATTCAGAGGCCGCCTCGTGGCACGAGAAATCGCGAAATAGCACTGCTACGATAGTCGTCGAAGCGAGCGCGTTCCTCGATTTTGCAGATTATCCGAGCAGACTTCAAAGGCGACTTGGAGAGCCTCTTCACTGAGCGCGGAGCCAAGCTCTTCCTGCAGCCGGGCGAGTGCGGCTCCTCGTATGGCCGCCGCGTCAAGGAGCTCCTAGCCCTGGCGGCCGCCTGGTCCGAGTTCGAGCGCGCCCGTTTTCAGAATCCTTCCAGCAGCGCCTCTTCGCTGCTGAACATTCGTTCGTTCCGCGAGATCCGCTCCTTCACCGACGAGCAGGTGTTCTTCCTCACGTACTGCCGCACCCTCTGCACGACCTGGTCCAGCCACGCCTGCAACCCTGTGCTGAGGCACTTCGGCGCGTTTGGAGCCGCGTTCCGCTGCGAAAAGGGGGCGCCCATGCGCGCCACTGACCACTGCGGCCTGCTTCAAGTCGTGGACGACGCACTTAAGAACCAGAGTTTGCTGCAGTCGTATTTACATCCCGGCAGTGCCGTCTTGCAGTGACGGCAGTTTTTTTCTTCCTGCAGTTTCCACTTTTCAAATTTGGTGCTATTTTTTGTGACATTGTACACGCTGTTTTTAACTACTTGACCTTAAGCATTCTCTAACTAAGAAGACAAGCGGAACATGCGGACATTTCTTCTTTTCGGTTTCTCTGTTCGGCTTTGTTTCATTGCATCAAGAAAAACTTCGTCGATTAGGAGAATAAGATTATTCTTCAATGTTTGTGATGCTACTCTGCAAGCACTAATCATGTCGAGCAAGGCATGTATTTTTCATGAAAGGAACCGTTTTAGTGCGACCCACGGATCATCGTCATAGCTGCTGAGTTAACTGGGTTGAAAACGGCTTTTTTTACGCCACGTGCCTAAGAGCTCCACGTGCCACTTGTGATGCATCTGGGCGTTAATTTATTTCGAACAATTTGGTGTCGCTTGACGAGACGTAAACACGGTCTACATATGTGTAATTGGTTTCTAAATTGAGCAAAGCATATGTCTGTCTGTACTCGTTAGGAACTGTGGCAAAGCTAAAATTTAATGAGAACCCATACAGTGCCTGCTGTGATGGACAATTTCGTCGATATCTGAGCGATCTCCAGTTTTTCTGAGCCGGGCTGAGTTATGAAATCTTAATAAAAAGTAATACGCACCAAGCGTCTTTTCATTTATTACCTGCGCATGATCCCATAAATGCCTTGGTAATATGATGGTTACGTTGTCGAAATTCTGTTCAAGTGTTCTTTTTTACTTTTCCATTCGCTCAAACTTCATTGGCTTGACTTCAATCAAACCGCTTCTTATTAAAATTTTCATGTCACATCTGCATTACTGTAACCTAGCATAGAAAGCTGCTCTAAAGACCACTCTTCAAAATACTTGCCTGCTTCAAAAGGAGGTTTTAAGAATGGTTTTGAACCAACATTACGATCATCCGTCCTAATCTCTTTTCTACAACAGCAACGTACAGGGAATATTCAGTCTTTTGGATATACGTCTGTCCTTGCGCTAAAGGCTTGAAACCCGGGCAAAATTGCAACTATATCTGAAATTCCTTAGCTGGAGCTCCTAGTACCTCTGTAATTCACTCATTGACTGCTTTTTTCTCGATTTCGCCAAAGAATTTGATAAGGTTCCTCATCATTTACTATTATTAAAGAAGAGCAGATTAAATATTGACCCTGGAATATAAAAACGGATTGAATGCTTTCTAACTAACCATTCTCCATCCGTAATAGCCAATGAGAGTGGCTCACCACCTTGTTTGGTAAAATCAGGTGTCCGTCAGGGCTCTCTGTTAGGTCCCTTATTATCTCTAATCTATATAAATTACCTTCCTGATGCGTTAATTTATATATTGAACTTTGCTGACGACTGCGCTCGTTTTTGAAAAAAAAAACTAAGCCAGGTGACAGTCTTGATTTGCAGTCCGACCTATATAATACTTCTAGCTGGTGCAACACATGGCTGATGGCCCGTATCATCAATAAATTTAAGCGCCTATCTCACATCGCACAACTTCTACTGAAATATCAGACTACAATAATAAAAAAAGTCGTTTAGATCACGATAATTTATGTAAGTTTCTAAGGCTTTAGAGTACCAGTAACTTTTCTTGGAATATCCGTTCCCGGTTAAACTAATATATCAGTCAATTTGTACGTCCAAAGAATGAATACGCCTCTGCAATTTGGCCCAGCTCAATATGCCCTTATTAATGCCATCGAAGCCATTCAAAACAGATGTGCTTGCTTTATAGTCTGATTTCTCGCGCACAGCTAGCGTTTCTCTCATTAAATTTAGCTTAATCTACCCAATTTATAAAACCCGGAAAAATGTCACGTCCATGTTTCTTTCAGTACATATTCTTAAAAAAAAACTGTCCCTGAAAAGCGAACATATAGCTCAGCTCTCATACTTATCATCCCGTATTAATCACCACAATAAAGTTTTCATTCCATTCTGTCGAACTAATGTAATTTTTGATTCCTTTTCAACCAAGATTAGCGGAGAGTGGAACCGCCTTCCCGATCATCCATCATATCCATCGAAGAAATCATATTGTTTTGATCAGCTTTAAGTAACCATTTTTTGTCAATTTTTATCATATTCTTGTTCTTGAGTGCGCTCCGCCTTTCGCCTTATGGGTTCCGTTTTTTATTCTTTTGTTTGTTACCTTTGCTATTTCTTTGCACTTTATTTTGAATTGTTTAATTTATCAGATATGACGCCCACCTACTCAGTAATGACCACAGGAGCTCAGAGTAACGTAATAAATAAATAAATAAATAAATAAATAAATAAATAAATAAATAAATAAATAAATAAATAAATACCGGCTAGGCCATCTATGGCACTGTACCTTCAACACACCACGAAATAACTACGGGCTACACGTGCTCAGGTATTAAATTACCGCATTAGTCAACCGTCTCTTTGATGCATGCTTGGCATTAATAATGCCGACCTCCGGGCGTTCATTCACTAAACGATTCCCATTTTGCTCAAGGTTTGTTTTATGGCTTTGTGGATGTGCATTAGTTGTCATGTATTCGTTAGGCTCGAAATGTGTAGTCTGGTGGGATGCACAGTGTAACCCGTCAATATTTCAAGATCATGTGTTTATTCATGTGTGTTAATTTTTTTTCTTTTAAGCTGTGTAAACACTTGCACAGGTAATAATGTATTAATGTAGCACAGGTTGGGGGCGCTTTCTAGCCTTTTTGTGCGTTGCCTCTGCTTTTTTATTCTTCACACTTACCTACATAAGCATTGCCACTTTTTAACCTCACAGTCAATGTGTGTACTTAACATTAAATGCTATAATCCAGTTGTGCAGATTGCTTAAATGATGCGTTCAGTCCATACTTTGAATTTTGTATGTTACCTGTTCTTCATGTTAATATTCCGCGCTTGCTGTGTGCATCCGCCAATTTCTGCATAAGTAACACTGTCCATCTATAGATTGTTAATTATGCCTTAGATTTATGTATGCTTTCTCTTTGTTTTCGTGTGACCAATGGCGTCACTGGTGCCGGATGTTGTGAGCCTCAGGATTTCGTCAAGCTGGGGCTTTTTTTTTTGTTTCCTGAGACTCTCTGCTCTGTTTAGCAGGAAAGAAACTGAAACTGAAACTGAAGTCGAGGCACTTTAAGGTACTTACCGCCCCATCTGCAGTCACAATAGAGCTCTAAATTCTCGTTTGTGAGGAATAGATGATAAGTAATACTGCTTGGCGGTCTGGCAGCAACACACCCGCAGCTTCCAGTCGCCATTTTAGCTCGGTCGAGCTGACATCCTGGTAGGGTCCTACTCTGTTAGCTCCTGGTACGCTGTTTGACCTGATATTCACCGAGACGCGATCCTGTGTTCTGCGCGTGCGCATAGTAAAACGCAGCAAATACCGTTTTTGCCTCCCAGCTCAACCCAAGGCTTTTCGAACGGCGAATTTTTTTTCTTTAAAATATCCCAGAATGCAAACTAAAATCAAATAAACATCCCGAGGGGAATGGTAAATTATTGGCGTGGAGGTAATTCTTCGTTAAGAAGCGAAAATGAAATCGCGTGAAAAATGGATTTCTATTGAGTGAATTAAACTGCGATTTTTGCTGAAGATAACCTCACAACACAACCTAAAAGGTAGCACACCCACAAAAGTAAAATTAAAAACAATTTGCGTGCCAATTCTTCGTTTAAAAAATGACAATGAAAAGCTTCAGTAAGAAATGGATTGAAACCACTGCGGCCCCGGATTTTTTTCCTTATTGCCTGACGAGACACACTACCGAGTATACTATAGCCACAAAAAGAACAAGGAACACGTGAACCTGCTTGCGTTGACACGCCGACACTAAAACATTTACAGTGCTACTAAACCATTAAACAAGCTCAGAAATGACGGTTTCGAATTCTGCTCTTGCAGACCCAATGCTTCCCATAAAGAAGAGACGTCTGCGATGCTCCTGTGACGTCCCGCACCTCGGCCAGTCGAACTTACCGCGGCATGAATTTTAAGCACCAAACTCTAGAACTGACGGCCGCCACCATGATCTTGGCGGCCGTCGCTTCTTCAGCCATGTGGTATACATTCATGTCGTTGTGGGCCGCCGCGGTGGCTGAGTGGTTATGGCGCTCGGCTGCTGGCCCGAAAGACGCGGGTTCGATCCCGGCCGCGGCGGTCGCATTTCGATGGAGGCGAAGTTCTAGATGGCCGTGTGCTGTGCTATGTCAGTGCACGTTAAAGAACCCCAGGTGGTCGAAATCTACGGAGCCCTTCACTACGGCGTCTCTCACAGCCTGAGTCGCTTTGGGACGTTAACCCCCCATAAACCAAACCATTCATGTCGTGATACGTTTTGAGTGCAGCGATGGCGGTCGCTACGCTCAGCAGAAAGCATTTGACTCAGTAGCCTCAGCAGTCATGCAGGCATTAAGGAATCGTAATGCCCATATGGCTCGGCGGAACCGGTTGCGCGCGCCAAGCCCGCATAATTCTGCGGGTTGCGGCTGCGAACGGGTGCATCCTGTGCGACACCACAGCGCATGTCCGGCAAGTACTTCGCCACCAGCCCGGTGAGCATGAGTGGGATCTGGCCAGTGGCTAGAAAAGGGCCGAGCCAGCAGCGCGCCAGGAAAGATAAGCGCTGCCCGCGAACTTCGTTGTTCAGGCGACGCAGAGCAGCCGCCGGCGGGACGTTCGTGGTTCACACTCGGCGGGAGCGGCGTCCTTCCCGGCTCCTTCACCGCGGGCTACCGGCGACGTGACAGCAGTAACTGGTGTGAGTGGCTGTGACGCCGGCGGCAGTGTGCACTTGTGTAGCGTTGACAGTTTGTTGGGGCGGACAACGTGTTATTTTATCTGAGCGTAGCGTCGAGGCGCTCGGACGGTACTGTGCGGTTTGTTACTCTAGTGCGAGCGCTCCACTTTGCTTGGTCCGCGGTAGGGTGCAAAATAACTTGCAGACGGGCTAGGTGGTTTTCAGATTCAGACGGCATTATTACCACTAACAAAACACGCGCACGAAAGAAAAGCAAGGACACGGAACTGGCGCTGGCGGGACTGCCGGTAGGATTCGTAGTGTTTTATTTCTCTTTTTTGTATAGTTCAGTGCTTTCTTTTTAGCCCGTAATAAACGGCGTTGTCTGCTGCTTGTGGCGTGCTACTCGTCGGGCGACACCTTGGTTCGCGAATCCCCCTGAAGGAGCCGGTCCCTCTCTGGCGCCCAATGTGATTTTACGAGCCTTGGTTCGCCCCGCGAGTTCTGCACATTGCACGACACAGCAAAAGCATCGCGCCTCGCCGTATAGGCTAGAGCCGCGTGGTAGCGTACTTCGCTTACTCGTGTCGCCGCACCATGATTAGATTCGAGGACCTTCTTCAAGAGATACTACTCTCAGTGAATCAGGCGTTCATGAAAGCCCAGGATCTTATTGCGGAAAAACTTCGGCGAACCCGAGAACAGGAGGCGCGTAAGGCTGAGGAGCGCCGCAGCGAGTTGGCCCAGCTAATGAAAGAAACCCAGCAGACAATGTCTGAGCGTCTCACGTCGCAGCCAGCACAAAATGACCTCGAGTTGTTTCTGCCGGTGCCATCATACGATGGACAGGCCCAAACAAAGTCTGTGGCGGGTAGGGTTTTTTGCAGGAAATGGCAGATTATGCTATCACGGAAAAAATCTCTGGCGAAGGTCTTCTAAATAGGATTCTGCCATTTGCTCTAGAAGAGCCTGCAACGCGATGGCGGCGCCGTCAGTCTCTTTCCGACAGAGTCAATTTCGATTAAAGGACGCAGTTCGATTAAAGTACACTGTTCGATTAAAGGACGAACTGGGAACAACTCAGATACATGGTGAAAGTTAGCTTGAGTGAATTCGATCGCTTCAGGAACTGCATGAGCGTGCCGACCCGACTACATCCAGTGCAGAAAAGGTGGCTCGAGCCGCGCAACAGTGATATCCCGCTTTCCAGGCCTACCTGTGCAGCCGCACCTTCAACTCTTTGGATGGCCTGGCCGGGCAGGCAGCTGTTATCAAGGAGGCCATCATGGCGGAGCTGAGCTACCAGTCACCGTCTGCGGCCCAGACATGCCTGGAACCTTCTTGATCCTGGTCAGGCGGTCATATGCAGACCCGAGTAACCTCCTTCCCGTTGCTCCTGAAGGCGTGCCGGCTTCCAGGAAGCCAGTCTTTCAAGCTTGGAGATGGGTCTACAGACCACCCGTCCCTTTTCCAGCACAAGCAGCAGTTAGTCCCCGAGGAGGTCGCCGCCAAGTGAGTTGCCCGTAGAAACCGCATTTAGCGGGCACAGATTAGAGTACTGTGAGCGACGAGCACGGCGATTGCAGGAGTGTACAGCACTGTGAACGAATAACCGCGAACAGGAATCACTATTTGTTGCTCGGCGTCTTTTTTTCGTCCTCTTGTCTCCGATAAGAGGTGGAGCTGCTAGTACAATTTCGCGAAAAGCCTATTTCTCGGTCGGAATCGCGAGAGACGATGCGCACTTGCGACTAATTTTGGTCAAAGAAGGCAAGGGCCTCACAAGAAGGCCTCGTAAAAGAAAATTGCTGACGATATGCCGCACAGCGCTCGCCGTTTGCCGTACATCGGAGACTCATGCGGCATGTGCATTCGTGTGCATACAGCTGCACAGTGGTTTGGCGTGCTAATCCCGCCAGAAATTACGAAAACCTTCATCGCAGCAGCAAGTGTAGGACTTCCAAGCCCCGTTACATACTCCAGTATTTCACTTCACGCCATTCTTAATCCGTTTACTCCCGTTGGTTCCGGCTTGGGGAGGGTTCTCCTTATCCAGCACTTACATGATATCCGGTGAGACGCCTAACTACGCAATACGCCGCCAGGTCATGCGTCGTCTGCTACAGAACTTTCTGAGCCCTTGTAACACGAGTACTAGTCATTTAACAAGTTTGGAACTCTCACGATCACATCTAGACCCTTAGGAGGCATTCTGGTGAGAGTGAAATTTCTTGGCAGTTAGCTTTTAACAAGATGAAAGCAGACGTACGTTTCTAACAAAAATACTTTGAGTTTAAATACACTTAAGTTTCAATACGCTAAATAAAGCATTTTTCATACTAAAGTGATTCGGTATTGAGGTTTTCCACTGATTTGCCATAGCTAATTGGCCACCCCATTCAAATTGAAGCTATACAATGTGGCAACTGAGATTGAATTGAGCTCACTCGATATCATTTCCACAAATTTATCAAAACATTTATTCGGGTAAAAACTAGCAATATAACCTGTGCGCTTTATAGACTGACCCTTCTGAAGCAAGGCGCATAAACTTCAACGATACGCTGTCAATGTTTCAAGAAATCAACGCATGCATAACATCCACTCAACAATTTTATAACCGCCGCCACAAAATTTAACAGCGGTCGCAACGTATGAGTTAGTTTGCTTTTGATCTATCCTTGGAAAACTCCCGACATGCCGCCGCTGTACAGCATCAGTGAACGCTCCACCGCCCCAGACAGCCATCTATGCAGTTGCGTGGCGTTCACGGTGGCGGTCAGAGTGGAATCCCCAGACCGACACCGTCGGTGACCGTTGAAGTTGACGTATACACACATGCGCCCTCACACTCGTGCACACTGGTGCATTTGGCCTTATTTATTATAGACACATGGTTGCTCTTAATCAGCAGAGGAAAAGCGCTTCCTACATATTCGATCCTACAAAAAGTTCCTCCAGAGCTCACACCTGGCATCAGCAAAGTTCTTCAGCACTCTGTAGTTGCCAGGCTCCAGCCAAAGAAAATTTGGATTTGCTGCCGAAAACTGGGGCCACTGCTGCATGCCATCAGGAGGAATCGGCGACCTAAGCAAATAAAAGTGCTTTCAAAATAATGTTGTTTACTAAGTTGAGTACAGCTCAGACTTTTGGCAATCTTTGACCGATGGTCATGCCGCTCTGGTTAATTATAGGCTGACTTTCCTTTAGGGCTGGAATAAAAATACAAAATTTTCAACAGGTTAGAGAAATCCTTGTGAAAGGTCTTGCTGAGCCCGGGATTAATTCCCGTGGCTCAACGCTATTTAGCATTTTCTTGGATGTCCGACTTCGTTCTTTAATTCTTTAAATAAAAAAATATTACTAGAGTTACAGAGGAACTTCTGCACAGATTCTAGACAATCCCATGACCTTAATAATACGTCAATAAAAAGATCCCCGAAAGGTGCGCTTCAACATTCAGAAGAAGCATACGGAACTTTATACAGTTCTAATGTGGTTATGTGAAAGAACATGCTAAAATTTCTCATCAGCAGTTGCCATGAGAATTACTCAGGGTTGTTTTTAAAGACCTTTTTTGCTACAAACAAAAATTCTTCTAAAAATAAAATCGCGAACAACTCTGCACATATTAGAGAAAAGCAAGTAGGCTTAAAAAGGACACTGGCTAAATTACCTAAGACAATTAATTTTTCGCGCCTAAATAAATCAATAACAAAGAGATGTGAAAACAGATGTTATGCAGCCTTATTGTACCGCTTCATTGAAATTGTAGTAAAACGCGGCACTAATCGATCTAGTCTAAGTTTCTAAGAACGCTCTAAATGGGTTTCATTGTGGACATTTCCTGATATTAGCCCTACCTAACTTGCTTGCTGTTCCATTCCCTTCTCAATCATTAGCAGTATTTTTTTTTTACTTTGCTGCCTAGAATAAGTATGTTTGAGCAATGGGTGACATCAGAACTTACCCAGATTTGGCAAATGAAACAACGGTCTTCATCATGTATTCGCTGAACTCTCTATCCTCATCGGTATAGTTCGCTTCTTCCAAAAAGGGAATTCCGAATACGTAAGGTATATCTTGCATGTGAGTATTCCAGATCCACCCTGGCACAGGAGACATCCGGGATCTATGTCCGAAGACAAAAGGGTAGACTTTGCCTCCTTTCGCCGAATGCGATTCACAGAAAAACCTCGTCGGGCAGTAGAAGTAGTGGTTCCCTAAAAAGTCTGCCGCCCTTTGTCTTAGCGCCGAATTGTTACTTGTTGAAGCGGCATCCAGGTAGGATCTGCCTAAAGGAAATATTTCGTCTTGGAGCCACGACCATAAGATATCCGTAAGAGAAGATTTTAAGGCACTCGGCTCATAAGCACTAAGATCATTTTGTAGAAGATCTGTGTCCGGCTGCATGACAAATGCAAAAGCGCCTTCATTCGCTGTCACACTGATCATTGCGTCGACTGGTCGGAAATGCCCTTTTTCCACGGCTACGGACGGTAGATACGGCAGAAATTCCGTCCTGAAGGTTGGTATGAATTCCAAGAGTTTTGGTGTCGTGACGTTTTCCGTAGCCGCACTGATCTCCACCGAGCGCTTCTGGCGAAGGCAGTGCACTACATCTTCCGGGTGCGTCGTCGCATCACTGAAGGGACCCGCGCAGTGTAGAACCCTTGAAACTTGGTCTCCTCTTTCAATGCTCTTGCACACTGACTCGACATCCGTGTTAGTATTCTGGGACCCACTCATGAGGAATATGCGCTGGAAGAGACCGGAATAGTACGGTGAAAGTAAGATGAGGTGAATGGCCATGGCGCCAGAGCTCTCCCCGAAAACCGTTACAAGATCCGGGTTTCCTCCGAAAGCCAGTATATTTCTCTGCACCCAACGCAATACGAATATTTGGTCCCACAGACCCACGTTTCCGGGGGCGCCTTTGGATTCTAGATCCAAAAATCCGAACATATTAAGCCGGAAGTTACAAGTAACTACGACGACATCGTTTAGTGCTGATAATACGGTGGGATTGTATCTGGTTTCATAGGTGGAGCCTATTTTGAATATTCCGCCGTGAAACCAAACAAGCACCGGGAGCTTTTTCTTCTCCGATGCATTCGGTGTCCAGACGTTCAGGTAAAGACAGTCTTCTGAAAGTGGCGTTGGTATGTGAAAAACCCATGGCACTCTTTCCTGCATGCAGGAGTCTTTCACTGCCGTTGCGTCGTACACTTCATTCCATCTCTCCGGAAGTTGTGGTTTCTGATAACGCAGTTCGCCTTCCGGTGGTTTTGCGTAGGGAATTCCAAGAAAAATTTGAACCTGCTTCTGGCGAAACGTGTCTGTATATCCGCGAACAGGTCCATGAGTAGTGGAAACAATGACTGAACCTGCCTCGACTTGCGACGAAAAAAGCACAGCTGCCAATACCGCAGGTGCCCAGCTGCATCGCAGAGCTCCTTTAGCGCTTCCTCTGCGACATAAGAGAAAAAGAGAACAGGCTGAACTGGTGATTTGTTCTTTACAGTTAACATAATTTCTGAATAGGGGAGTCGTGGTGCACTGAATTGGGTTTAGGATACTTGGTGAAAATCGCATTCGAATCTTCCGATCAAAAGCTTAGTTGAAAACTGATCACATAAATGCAGTATTCGTCGGTACATTTAGTCGCGATGCTGTGAGTGGCATTCACTATATCAATTAAATTTGTTTATTTCCGGTGCAATAACCTTTTCAAGCATTTCGTAATGTGAGTTAAGTTGTTACAGAGCTTCGTTACAACGGAAATATTATGCTTGTCTGCGTGCCGTACAGAGCTCTATAAATGACTCATAGTGCGCTCTGTTTTCCACAGCTTCCAAGGCAATTCAGGTAACGCATTACGATGAGGAGCTTCTAAAGTGACGAAAAGAAAGCACATCGATTTTTTTTTCGATCGCTTTATCCTCTACATAGCGGAGACCCTTGCTTCATCATACTGAGCCAATATAACCGCGTGGCGCATAAGTTTGAACATCCAAAAGCGATACCTTCACATCATCCATGACGTAATACAAAAAGAATAATCGAGTGGCTGCAGAACAGAGCGGGATAGACCGCTAGGGTTAGTGGTACTGGCGGGGCGCTGTCGCGAATTACTGGCATTGATGAGCACGTGTCCAGGTATTCAAAATTGGTACAATTTTCGCCATGTGGTATTATACAACGCCAGCCAAAAGTTGTTCATTTAGTTATTTTAATTTATTTTCAACAAAATCGATTGGCCCTTAAAGTGCCGTGAAACGCACAACAATGTAGAAAATGAGAAGTTCCCTCATTCCAGTAGCGTCGTTTTGTTGTCTTGGTCGGCTTAGTCATTCAAGATGCGTGTGCAGTAAGCGGTAAACTAAACACAGAAAGCAGGGTGGCTGTGGGAAGCGAGAAATACCTACACTGGCGTGTCAAAGTGGCGAACTGTAGAGGAACCAGAGCGTGACCAAATTCCTCTTATCAATGTCAAAAAAAACAAAAAATCATAATGCCGTCACAGAGTTGTACCGCAAGCGTTATTAGCGGCATCGCGAGCGTTGTTACCTACGTTTGGGACAGCACCTACAAACTGCCGTATCTCTTGATCCGATGTGTTTAACCTCGTAATGCCCAAGCATCGAAAGCTTCGGAGAAAAGTTATGCACTTCGAGGATTTCATCATCAATGGTCCCTTCATTGCTGAAATGTAAATAACCGGGATTTCGGAATCTCTAAGGATAATAAACCAAGCGCAACTCACAATAAGCAAATCAAGCGTAATGCTCAAAAACTGCTCCATCACCTGCCAATGAGGCATAACAACCAAAGATGTTTAAAGTGGTTTTCCGTTTGGACATTTAATTCAGGTGACAGTCCAGTCCACGAACCATAGCAGAGGCATTCGAGATTTCCGAATTCCTTCGAAATGGGATCACATCCCGCACTGACCAATAGCAGCCGACAACGCTTCGCCTCGCCCACAGCCGCACCGCTTCACTGCTTCGGCTCTGTGGCTCTTCATTTCGATATCTGCTGCTCACTTTTTTACTGGTGTATATATCGCTGCGTACAAAAAGCTACTGCTCGTTTTCATGACACAAAAAGCAAGCTGCGCTGTACTTATGTTAATATCTTCCCCTTTCTACCGGTTGGTCTCTTCCTTAACTACGCAGCGACAGAATTCTGCAGGCAGCGTCGATGCAATCGGCCGCTTCGGAACTGATAGCCGGATTGTTGACATCGCATAGTACCGGCGCTACTCGCTTATTGTCCCTGCTTTCTCCGATGTGACCAATAGTTGATTTTTAAATCGCTTTATCGTGCAGTGTGTTCAGCGACCGTTCGCAAAAATTGAAACGGAATTATTATATCCACAAGCGACGGCAACGACTGCTGCTGGCCGCCTGAAGCGTTACTCAGTAGTCTGGGTCACACCGGCGCTTCCAGTTCATTGCACGCGCGCCCTGCATTGAAAGAAGTAGATTTGGTTTCGTTTATAGGGGTTTAACGTGCCTAAGAAACTCAGGTTATGAAGGACGCCGTAGTGAAGGACTCCAGAAATTTCGACCGCCTGGGGTTCTTTAACGTGCACTGACATGGTACAGTACACGGGCCTCTAGAATTTCGCATCCATCGAAATTCCACCGCCGCGGCCGGGATCGAGCCCGCGTCTTTCGAGTCAGCAGCCGAGTGTCGTAACCACTGAGCCACCGAGGCGGGCCGCATTGAAAGAAGCAGTCGATTTCATGTCTTTGTTGTCAAGACTACACTCGAGGGCCATTTGCATTCGCGAAAAACTTTTTCGCTCTAACAATCGCCGAAATCACACATGCGAACCCTTTAGACCTGCTCCTCATGGAAAGAGGTCGTCGTGGAATAAAATTTAAAAACTTGGAAAGCATGTACCTCTGCAGAGTGTTGAAGTGTTCTCATGTCAAATGTAGACGCTAGCTTCGATTATTACCAGTGCGATAAAATAGAGAAAACCCTGATGTATTCAGGCCGTCTGCCGCCGCGGTGGCTCTGTGGTTATGGTGCTCGGCTGCTGACCCGAAAGACGCGGGTTCGATTCCGGCCGCGGAGGTCGCATTTCGGTGGAGGCGAAATGTTAGAGGCCCGTGTGCTGCGCGATGCCAGTACACGTTAATGAACCCCGGGTGTTCTAAAGTGCCGGATGCTTCCGCTGCGGCGTCCGTCATAGCCTGAGTCTCTTTGGGATGTTAAACCCCATAAACCATAAGCCGTTTTCAGGCCATCGCCTTATTGGCGTGGAGTTGTCACTCAGTCGCCCATCTGCCGAGGACATGAGGGGCAATCATCCGCCGACCGCGTTTGCTGGTGTCGTTGGCCTGAAAAACATCTCGCGCAACAATGATGTACGGCTGTTTTTCGTACTGTGCCGTTGTCGGTCTAGTGGAACCGCGGTGACTGCCGACATCTCGTCACGTGGTTTCATACACTGAAAATGAGCGAACGAACAAAAGCGAAAGTCGATGGCAACAGCGCCATTTCAAAGCGGCGAAGGAATGCTGAAGCTTTGGGATGCGTTTGGAAATTGTCGTGCCGCACCACGGCAGTCCGTCGAGTTCGAAGGCCTTTCCTTGTCTCGAATGTCATTATACTCATATGCCATCCGATCATGTGTGTGTAGCACGCTTATTGCCTTTGGAATGAATTGATCTTTCATCGGACCTCCGGATTTCGGGCGGGCCACACTAATGTTGAATTCCAATGACAGATCGAGAGCGCTCCGCCGGATCACAAACAGAGCGCGTAGTTCAGGCGGAGATCACTCCCTCCCATTTTACCAATGGAATGCATGCGCTCCCGCGGGGGCACTTCAGCGCAAGAATAGCTCCAAGTTCAGGCAACATGGCGGCGCCCATCGAAGCGCGGCCTCTCGCTTCACCAGCGATTCGTCCTTGTCGCCCCTCTGTCTCTCACCTTCACGGAAAACAAAAGGCGTACAAAGCTTTCGCTTTGTGTGATGATGCCCGCACCACAAAATTGTAGTGATGAAAAGCGCCAAATTTTCAGATTGCTTCCTTATTTACAGAGCTGCTAGGCTTAGAGTGTACACGTCGTCTGACGTCAGAAAGCGCGGGAGGTTCAAACAAGTCAATGATTTTGGTCGAAAAAGCGGTCACAAAGAATTGACCGCGATGGAATTGACATCCTGTTAAGAAAATTTTTTGTTTTAACTTATGCGGACGCAAACAAAACGAAAAATATTTACATTTGGGAGAATTTAATTTTAGAAAAAGTGAAAAATACTGCTTGTACGTTGCCCGGGTCGCCGCGTAGCGACGACAGGAAGGATGCAGCCGGTCATGACCGGAAGCAGGCGCGGGAAAGTAAAACGTCGCGTGGGGTTCCCGTCATATTATAATTGGTTTTTAGGGAAAGGAAATGGCGCAGTATCTGTCTCATATATCGTTGGACACCTGAACCGCGCCGTAAGGGAAGGGATAAAGGAGGGAGTGAAAGAAGAAAGGAAGAAGAGGTGCCGTAGTGGAGGGCTCCGGAATAATTTCGACCACCTGGGGATCTTTAACGTGCACTGACATCGCACAGCACACGGGCGCCTTAGCGTTTTTCCTCCATAAAAACGCAGCCGCCGCGGTCGGGTTCGAACCCGGGAACTCCGGATCAGTAGTCGAGCGCCCTAACCACTGAGCTACCGCGGCGGGTCGGGGTTCCGGTCAAATCTGCCGATTTCGGCGGAGCAAATATCGCTGCTCCACGGAGCGATCCGGGATCGTCGTCTGATCCCGATCTGCCATTGGAACAGACAACCCGCACTCCCATTTTGCTATTGGAATACGATTGCTCCCAACTGAGCAGAAAAACTTGATCCGGATCTGCCATTGGAATTCAACATAAGGCCTTGCTGTGACAAATAAGTTGGAAAGCCTGTTTCTGCAAGTGTGTTGGAAGTTCAAGTATATCTGCGTGCAGAAATTAAAACTATTCAAATCTTAAGTTCTGCATCAAAGGTGACACGTCGGGTACTAAAGAGTTGATACAGGGATTGCTACGCGTGATACACCAGTTTTGTTTCGTTGTTTTCTTGACTCCGAGTTAAATGTACCCCAGGGCTGTAACATCGCGTCCTAATTGCACGCTGCAGCTTGGAGTAAAAAGGACAAAATTAAATGTCCGCGCCAGGTTTTAAGCGCTTCAAAATGTAAATGTAAAAAGGTGCCTTTAGGCTGGCAATACACCAGATCCAGAAATGATCATGCCACAGCCGACGAAGTAAGGATTATTATATACTCTAATGATACAGCCAACTATAGTTGTCTATAATAGTTTCCGCTCTTGGGGAAGCAAAGATCAATCAGCGCATCACTGGCCGCGCCACAGAATAACTTTATTTTTTGAATATTTTAATACACAACAGGCCTCTTCATTCTAGCGATGCTAGATTGCAACTGCATTTGAAACGTGTATCTACCTCCCACCTTAACTTTGTTATTAATAAATATACAACCATCTTGCACGCGGGTATTGATACTATAGTGTCATTACATTTGAAACGCCCCACACGCCAAAAGCGAAATGTCTAGTTTACAAGCAAACAAGTTGCTGTGTGTAATGAGCCATCTCAAGTATTTTTGTCCGGAAGGCCATGGTCCTGGATTTAGTTCTGAGTCTCTGGAAAAGGACACTTTTTTGGGAATTTTGGAAGTATCCTTCTTAAAATGTACTGTGCTAAAAATTTCAATTTTCTTTTAGCAAAAACTAATGGAACTGGTGAAAATAGGAAAAATTATTGGGGCTGAAAGGTTACCTAAGTTTATGTAAAAAATTTATTGAAACGCAACATTTCTTCTACCTTTTTGCTGGACCAAGAAAAGGATGAAAATTCTTGCATGACTTCATTCATGAAGTCGCAAGAAAGAAGAAATTTCCTAAAATACGATCTGTTAACATACCCTGTTTCACACTTGATTTTAAAATTTTCGACTCCTAAGCAACCTTTGCTTCTTCACAGAAACTTCAAAGAGCCTTGACGTCAGCAAAAAACGTTTTGTAGAGAAAAATACTTCGAAGAAACTCCATTCAACAGGAGCCAACTAGCACAATTTTTTTTAATAATACGTAGTGGTCACTTTTAGTGTCTAGGATGTTTAGCGAGGAATGACCCTTTACTACAGTAAAGGAACACAGCAAATACTCACAATTTGCGTTGAAGCCTTGTGTTGTCCATTTGTAGTCTACGGAGAACTCGGAAGCTGAACTATTTTCATGCTATCGGAGATTTTTAACCGGAAGGTAGAAGAACGGGTGTTTGAGCGCAGCGACCAACTCGTGCCCACGATGTCTGCGAAGCTCCAGCAGGCTTCCGCACTCAAAGACTTGAAAAGCCCTAAGCTTAGCATCAAATGTAACGAATGCCACCGCTCTGTCACGGTATCGAAATGTACCGCACTGACTCTTTCGCAGTTGAACTCGCAACGGAAAGTTCGGACGTTATCCTAAGCATCCACGGCGATGCATTCGTTGCAAAAACCTGTACAAAGTGGACACCCTGGTACCTAAGCTTGCAGCAAATGGCAGGAAAGCAACATTACACGCAGTGCAGCGCTGTGCAGTGTACTGCCAGCCACAAAATTGAACGAGGCTAGGGCACATCGTTCAAACTCGTCCTTGAATCATTCATCCGCATCGCGACAGGCTGTCGTGATTCCAGCTGGCGCCTCAACTGTGCGCACGTCCGGCATGTTTGTAGGCACGAAATCGGCACGAAAGCGAACATTCCTTTGCTCTGAGCCGGATGCGGCGAAATTGCCGTCACCAGTGATCGAGGTACAGGTGCAAGCAAAATGAAGGCCAAAGCGCGAGCGAGTGCCGATGCGGGGCGATTGCGAGGCTGTGGCTGTTCTAAAAACTAGTGGGGCACTTCGTTGTATTTCCATGTTTTGGTGCAGGAAGCGGCATGGTGGCGCATGTCTAGCGTTCGTGTTCTTTCGACGCGTGCTGCTACTGCGAGTCATTCCTACTGCTGCTCTGTTTCTATTTTTGTTTTTAACTGCATAAGAAGTACTACTGTAACAGTGGCAAAATGGCAGCGTCTATCTATCTGCAGCCTTAGAGAGTGAAGCCTTCTTCCTTCAGAAGCACCACCCAGCAGCCACCTCACTAGCGCACCCCCCTAGCCAGGGGGCTGCCCACCCTCGCGCCGCCACTCTTGGTCCACCTCCCCAATCTACCTTCACACGCCACAAAAATTATGTCGCATGTGTGAAGCTTCGCCTTAGAGCAAATGCATGGAAGTAATCATCGAGGGTAAATCGAACTGCTTTCGCAGAACTGTCGTTTCAGGTATCTGATCTTCCCGTATTTTTTTTTATTATTTCGGTCCATTCAGTTAACCCGACTTCCCTCTTAACCCTGCCAGCATTCGCGCAAACCTTCCTGGACGAAAGCCGCTGAAGGTTCAGAACATTTGAGAACACTCATTTTTATTGCACAAAAGAAGTTCAAAGGGAGGGCGGAGAAAGAGCTGTTTAAATACAGTTTTACAGGGCCCAATACCACCGACGTAACAGTAACAGCTTGCACGTTTAATATTGCAAGCAAAAAGTAACATAGGGAATAGGCTTCCTATTGAACAATGACCAATAAAACTACACGGAAAACACTTCTACTTGCTACATGCTTCTTACTGCTTATGCATTATAAATTTCGCACACAAGTACAACATACCTGGAATTGAGCCATATACATTAAAACGAAATATACTCAATAAAATGAAATGAACCCTCGTTTGCACCACCTGGATACATTAATCGACAAAACAAAAGTTGGTTATGACTCAAATTTAGCTACAGTGTGCGCCTGTTTTCAAACGTCATCACATCCACGTCTTCGGAGAAAAGGTGGTTAAGTGTGCCTGGCAATGCTGGCGCGGTTCCTCGCTGCCAATAGTATATAAGTACGTGAAAAATTAATGTGCGAAGCTGTCTGATAATGCGGACAGTAAATTTCACCTAAGTTCTGTAAGTTGATTTAACAGAACTTGCAGACGGGCTAGATGGGCTATAGTTCCTGGAGGTAGTTAGCTCTTGGCCATGTTCCCATCTTCTTATTAATGTTTATCTTACACATGCGCTATACTACTTCCTGGAATCTGTAAATTGGCGCGGTTTATAATGCATCCAGTTTTGTTCCCCTTTGAAGTTTGCGCTCATCATCTTACCGCCTTTCGAAAAATTTTCCGTTCCGTTAGAAAAATGCACTCGTTCAGAATTTCTGGACACAGGCCACTGGTTGACGGAGCGATGTAAACCAGTCGATGCCCGCAAGCGTCTACTTCTGCAGCCGGAAACCCTTCCCACCATCATAAGCAGAGCTGTTTCCACCACAAGAGAAAGGTGTCGGCCAATGGCCTCCAGTTATTCCTGTTTTTCCCAATCAGTGCCCGCATTATTCCCGCAATTTCCGAGCAATTTTTCCTGCAGCCATAGAATTATGGAATAAACTGCGACACAATTGCGTGAGCTCGAATTTGTCGATGCATTCGCCGCAAAATTGGAAGGAATTTGTATATATGTTTTTATATTTCGTGCCTATGCCGCAAGAAATTCTTCCTACCAACTCGGTGTGCCCAATGTTTATCCCGTCGTGTTAGTCTGCCATATTTAGATTTTTTGAACATTTCTATAGCGATAGCATTAAGGCTGCCGTTCAGCGGGAGAAGCGGCGTCGTCCCGTCGCTAGAGTGACACCTGACGTCACGCGAAATCTGACGCCACACGTCAATTTGTGCAATGAAGCTAACTAAAATACCTGACACGTGATGCAAATTAAAGAGCGCCACATGTGTCAACTGAAGTAACTTTCTAAAGTAAATTATTTTCGCCTGAAAATTTTTCAAGGGTTTCAGTCTGGATTCGAACCTGCGACCCTTGGTATGCCAGTGAGTATGTGCGTAATTAGAGATGTTCTAATTACGATAATAATTAAGCGCGTAGCAAAGTGCATGTTGGCGTTTCACATCGTCTTTGCTTGAAGCGCCATAGTGGCGCCGGCATGCAGCGGTCATCGGAGAAACCCCGCGATCTGATGTTCGCCGTTGCCCCAACAGATGGCGCGCGAGCAGTATAAAGTCTTCGAGTGAGGAACCTGCGTCGCAAATAGTAGTGTCCGTGTCTGCGAAGTGATATGCAAACAGACAGCAGGCCACTGAAGAAACCCACTGATGCTATCTTGTACTACACTTAAAGCGGAGCTTAACTGTCCCCGAGTTTCTTCTTTCTCAGATTTAGTGTTAATATCCTGTGCCTCTCAAAAAATGGTTCGAACAGAATCAAAACAAGCGTACTCTCAAGGCTTGAAGTGTTCTGGAATATAACTTATTAACCCTTTAACCGCCAAATGAATTCCCGCAAAATGTACCAAAATTGGCAGTTTTTTTAAGCAATCTTAAATTTTTCCGTGTAATTCTGATTCTAGAAATATATTACTTGAGTGGTTGGTAGTTAGAACTAACGGAAAAATTTTAAAAAGAAAAATCCGCTCTTCAGAGTGGCTTTCCCTCAGTGCACGCCATAGTTATGGGCTACAACGTACAGAAATACACCGTATTCGTTTGATCCGATACGTTGTAACGCACTGCAAAATGCATAGACGTTCCTTCATCACACAAACAAGGTTTCATCATTAGTAGATAACGTGCACTACCCAGTGAATCACCGTCATCGTCGTCACCGTTGCTCTCGAGGTCATCTGTAGGCGCCTCCAACGCGTAAACGAAATCTGTCACTGTCTAAAACAAATTCTAGATCATCAACAAAGAAGTGGGCGAAGTAGCTATAGCTCCTTTTCTCAGGAAACTGCTGCTACCGGCATTGTTCATGTGTAATGCTATTATGCAATGACTGTTGTCAGCTTAGAACACGTGCTAAAAACACGAAACACGTTTTTTTTATGGCCAACTACCGCCCTCTAGTGTTAAAAATTGCAAGCTACGCATTTAACGGCCGTAACTCGTCTTTCGCGGCGGGAGTTGCGCAACATCGGGCCGGACGAGTGTGACTCGTCATTGGCGACATTGCTATAATCTCCCACGACCGGTACAGCTTGTGGTTGGCGGTTACATCCGGTTAAAACACGGCCCCATATCTGACCCTCAGCCGCCCTGGCTCACGCTTTTATTTGTTTGGTATCCACTCGGCCACTCTAAAAAAAACACCACTTTTCAGCTGCGCGCAATGCATATGTAGTACAGTCGTCCGCACACCTGTCTAGAGCTCTCGAGAGGCGCGCTCTGTTCTGCATTCACTGCAATCGCCGCTGCTAGCCGGGCCCCAGTACAGCTCTTGAAAGACATGACAATTTAGAACATGATCCACGGGAATATGCATGCACCATAAGGCAATGTTTCAAGCCCTGGGCTACTCGTGAATTACTCAACTGCACTCCCCAGTGCGCCGTTCGAGCGTTCTAGACAGGTGTGCGTACAACTGTACATACTTCTATGTGCTTACTATTTTCGTTCGTCCTCTGAAATAAGAAGAAGAGAAAATAGAACACGAATGCCTCCAGTTTTGTTTTCATTTTTTCGCTTACAACAGCCTGGCGAATCCTCATTTCAATTAAATAAAGACAGGTGCCGCCCGGCGGATAACTTGAACTAAGAGCTGCGCGCCAGTTGTGCTGCTGTTGCCATTATTACCTCGGGCCATGCACTCGTTTTCATTTTCGTTTCCGTTCGCAAAAGAAAAATAAGTAAAAGCAGAATTCGGTCTGTAATCTTTTTCTTTCCTTTCCCTAGAGTTGTACAAAATCAACTTTTGAGTTCATGTAGACGCTTGTCGCTCAGTGTACTGATTTGTACGCTGAGGGACAGGTGTCTACAGTAACTCAAGAGGCACCTGCCAATTTTGCAGCAACCACTTTCATTCCACCTGGGTTCGTACTGCAAGACGCGGCTCTCGCCTCTAATTCCGGTACTGCGCGATGCCACAGAAACGCGCGGAAATCTGTGCTTTCACTATTTTTCACGCCGAAGGAACTACCGCAATACTTACCAACAGGTAATGCCTTCCCCCTTCCCCCACCGCACAATAAATGAAAGGCCCCTTCCCTATGATGAGTTCATAAGCCGAGCCAGCTCAAAGGTACTATCGTGAAGAAAGAAGACCACGACTCTTGGTGATCAACTTTGCGTTCACCAAAAACAGATGACAGCAGTGTAAAATGCTTCTATGAATCGTGCCCTGCGCCCAGCGCTAAAATAACTGAAAAAAATGAATCTTCGTCAATATGACATAATCTGGTCTTTTCATGCCATGTGTTAACTTGGACGCTTGAAGCTGTTAATAAATACCTGGACGAGAGTAATAAGCTACTCGATGGAATTCGTCCTGCGTGCTAAGTGGTAAAAGCTATTGGACTCAATATACCAACTTTACAAACGGAGAAAACACAGCATAGTAATAGCACTATTGTTTGTTTTTTTAGCGCTACTACTATGTCCTCTCAATCTAAACACCAACTAGCCCAGCTTTCTGCCTTAATCGCAGAAAAACCTATGCTGACATGAATGAGCATAAATGCATGGTTTCCTACGTGGTAGCTTTCAGGCGTGCAGGAGACTGAATTGCCGCCATTCCTTACAATAGACTGACTGCGACCACTGCAGGGCAAAGCAGGCCTCTCCCACACTTCTCCAATTAATCCTGACCAGTTCCAGTTGCGGCCACCTTATCCCTGCAAAGTTCGTAATCTCAATTACCCACCTAACTTTATGCCGCCTCCTGCTACGTTTGCCTTCTCTTGATATCCAGTCTATTGCCGTTAATGATCATCGACTATCTCGCCTTTGCATTACATGCCCTGCCCGAGCCCAATTCTTCTTCTTGATTTCGTCTAGAATGTTATTAACCCACGTTTGCTCCCTGACCCACTCTGCTCTCGTCCGTTCTATTAACATCACTCCTATCATTTTAATTTCCATCGCTCACTGCGTTGTCCTAAAATTCAAGTTGAACCCTTTGGCTAGCATCCACAGTTCTGGCGCCTAGATGAGCACCGGTAAGATCAATCTGTTTCATACTTTTCTTTCGGGGAATACTGGTAAACTGCCCTTCATAACCTGAGAGTACCTGCCCTCTACGAGTTATTACCCTCTCGTCGTCCGGACCTGCGGTCATGCCTGCCCAAAGTAGATGTATTCGCTTAGTGCTTACAGCGCCTCGCTACCTATAGTAAACAGCTGCTTCCTTCCCAGACCGTTGAATATTGGTTTAGTTTTCTGCATATCAATTTTTGGACCCGCTATTATGATTTCGTTCGCTGTCATTGATCATGCTCTGCATTTCGTCCCCTGAGTTACGTAACAAGATAATGACAGCAGCGAATCGCAGATTACTGAGGTATTCTTCACTAACTCTTATCGCCAACTCTTCCCAATACAAGCTTCTCAATACCCCCACTAAACAGGCGGTGAAGAGCACTGGAGAGATCACGTCACCCTGCCGAACGCCCTTGCTTATTTGGATTTTATCACATTGTTTGTGGAGGAGTATTCGTTTCCCAACCCCTATAGATATTTTCCAACATATTTACACAGAGCTCTAGTTAACCCTGGTTCCGAAATCCCTGCACGAATGCTGAGGTTTCGACTCAGTCAAGTGCTCTCACGTAATCTATGAACTCTATATAGAAATGTAGCTTGTATTCACCGCTTTTCGCTATTACTTAATTGATTGTGCGAACATGGTCTGTTGCCGAGTAGCCTTTACGAAATAATGCCTAGCCAACTGGCTGATTCATGTCTAAGGTTGTTCTGATTCTACACGTGATTACCTTGTTAAATACCTCGTAGGCGACAGACAGTTGATCGGTGTGTAGTTTTTCTAGTCCTTGACGACCCCGTTCTTATGGATGAATGCAGTATTAGCCTCCTTCCAAGATTCCGGTACGCTCGAGGTCATGAGGCACTGCTTATACGGGGCGGCCAATTTTTCTAGCGCAATCCTTCCACCGTCCTTGCAGAGATCTGCTCTTACCTGATCCTCACCAGCTGCTTTTTTTTATGATGATCTTAGCATTGCTTCTAAGGCTATCTTTACTTCCTCCTCTTCCTATTAAGTATATGCGTTTTAAAATAGGCACCATCAACACGCATACACAAAATAAACTTCTTCCGCGGGAGTAGCCGCAAAGCGTTTGGCAAAGAAGTACCCAGACTTCAACGAAAAGGCACGAACAACCTTTCGTAAACGTTACGTGGTTCTTCTTCGCCAAGGAAAAGGTTTCTGCATAGTTTCTACTAAATAAAGTTCATTGAAGCTACGGGACCTTTTCTACCACACTTACATTAAAGCCATAATCACCCTGTCAATAAAAAAAAATGATATTTTAGTATTCGTCGCAACAGTTCACATATGACCACTGAAATAAAGGGCAACTGAAAGCACAAACTTACATGGCACTTCGTCGAAGCACCGCGATGAAGTAAGTTTTTGCAAAGCCTGTGAGACTACGTACCGCGCTGCAAGGTTACTTGTCGGTGCCATATGCACAAGGGTTGTGCCACTCCCGTGCGTCAGTTTCAGAACAGGCGCTTCACGTTACTACGCTGCAAAACTTTCCTCGGTAGGTCAGAATTAAAAAAAAAACAGCTCGTTGAGCTCAACACTATATGCATTGCTGTTTCCTTTCGCGCGCATTGCGAGTGCTGAGCAGGCTCTCATTTCAGCGTAAGTGACAGGAGCAACGCGATCTTTGGTTTAGGTTTTGTGGGGTTCAACGACCCAAAGCGACTCAGGTTATGAGGGACGCCGTAGTGGAGGGCTCCGGATAGTTTCGACCACCTACGGTTCTTTAACGTACACTGAAATCTCACAGTACACGGGCCTCTAGCATTTCGCCTCCATCGAAATGCGACCGCCGTGGCGGGAATCGAACTCGTATATCTCGGGTCAGAAGCCGGGCACCATAACCACTGAATCGCTGCAATTCAATGCTATTACTATTGCTACTATGGCTATAGTTGCTGCTATTGCTTTTGCCCATTTTTTCCAAAACTTTCATCGCAACATTGGAAGGAAGGAAGGCCTCAGACATTGCTGGCACATACCCACTACGGGGGAGTGGCCAAGACACAGGCGGTTAATTGCTGGATACAGGAAGGTTTTGACGGGAAAAGGAGTGGTAATAGTATGTAGTCTGATCGCAACATTGATTGCACTGCGTCTTTTTCTATCTTTACCTTCACGCTCCTGCAGTCCCTAGCATAGCAAGTAGACATAACTCAGCGTTTCCTTGCTTCCAGTTTGCGTTTAGCGACGCGTCTCACGGGACCTTCTCCCTGCTGTGCAAGCACAAAATAATGTTCTGGAAATTGGCCACCCTTCTTTGCTTCTAATTTCAGTCTCGATTTAGCGCGTAAGTCAGTGGGATGATGTGGTGGTCGACGCTCCCAGGACATCCGTACAGCCATGACACTTCTTAAATTCATGGCTGTATTGCAGCGACGTATCTTAAAAAGGTTACAGTTTTGAAATCGGCCCACGTGGTGGTCGCTGTCATTCGTACCGTTTACTCTTTGCCTTCCTGATCAGCACTATATTTCAGTGCCTCTACTTAGAGCATAAAGAAAAAAGTGCTCTTGGGTATCGTGGGGGAACAGAGAAGGTAGGCGCATGGTTTCGCTTTACCTTACACAGAAGTATGAAAACTCTTTTTGTACCTAAAGGTAAATATTTATTTCGAGATGACTAAGCACCTGCCGTGGACCGCCCACAAAGCAATGCAGGCAGTCCCGTCTTATGGTCAACATGCACAACATACATATGTGCTTTTTTTGCTTTGTTTTCCCCTTTGGTACGCAAAGAACACGAGGGATTTATTGTACGCCGCGCTGAAAATACGTTGCCCGCACTTGTTTTCAAAACATTTCGCGCATATATTGCGGTATCATTTTGTAGACAGTGACAGCTTGCTTTTCACGATGCTCCATGACAGCGATTCTCTTCATGGCACTGTTGAATCCGAGAGGAAGACAGAAAAAGAGAGAGAGGCTTGAGTGAGATAAAAAGAAGAGAAGCAAGCTCGGACTCTATGTGTGTGGGTGTGGAACGTGGAAAAATAAAACAGAACCACTATAGAGGTTAACATAGAAGTAATGGTAAATTGTGTCGTTTAACTGAAAGCTCCAGATAAATTTAGGCCAACCTGGGGTTCTTTAATTTGTTCTGACATTGCACAGAACGCGTGTGTTTTTGTGTTTCGTCTCCACTCAAATCGCGGCCCGCGTGGTCAGCATTGAACCCACGACCTTCGTATCAGTAGCAGAACGCCAAAGCCACTTAGGCGCCGCGGCAGGTCAGGGAAAGGATGGCAGATAGTCAGTGATACCGGCTACATGTGAACACTTGTGGGCCTCTTTATTTTCGACACTCATGCGTAAAAAGTGCAGTAACGGGCGAGTGGCTCTCCAGCGGACTGCGAGCCATTCGAGGTTCAAGAGGCTTACATTCACAAGTCCCACTCTGCAGATTGCCTGCGGTCCGCGCCGCCGCGTACCTGCAACGCATAGTCCTATTCAGTTCGAAATGAACACGTAGCAACGGCACGTGTACGCAAAAATCCGTCAAGAGTTGAAGGCTGACCCGCCGCGGTGGCTCAGTGGTTAGGGCGCTCGACTACTGATCCGGAGTTCCCGGGTTCGAACCCGACCGCGGCGGCTGCGTTTTTATGGAGGAAAAACGCTAAGGCGCCCGTGTGCTGTGCGATGTCAGTGCACGTTAAAGATCCCCAGGTGGTCGAAATTATTCCGGAACCCTCCACTACGGCACCTCTTTCTTCCTTTTTTCTTTCACTCTCTCCTTTACCCTTTCTTTACGGCGCAGTTCAGGTGTCCAACAATATACGGGACAGATACTGCGCCATTTACTTTCCCCCAAAACCAATTATTATTATTATTATTATTATTATTATTATTATTATTATTATTATTATTATTATTATTATTATTATTATTATTATTATTATTATTATTATTATTATTATTATTATTATTATTATTATTAAAGGCTCGTGCTCAGATGATTGCTTTTGATTGCGTGCCGTACCCTAAAAAAAGAAAATTATGGAACTGCGCGGTTCAAGTAACCTTGAACATGCCTAAATGTCCCAATCGCTTCTCGGATTCCAAAATTTTAGTACGCATTAATGATGATGATTATTACTTTTATGCTCTTTCGTGGCATAACGGCAGCATTGGCCAATCAGCGCCTTGGCACGAAGCATTTTGGGCTACACAAGAAGGTGTCTAAGACCCATTACCCAAACATTTCACTCACATAAACCGAGCCCCAGACCGTGCGAAAGCTAGCACTCATTGTATCACCAGCGGGTAACCGGCGGCACTGGGGACGGCCCCTGCACCTTCCAATTAAGTACAGAATCCTTAGACATTAGTTTTATTTGTGAGGCAACTGTGAATTGTTGTAAGGCGCTGTTATGTAAATATTGAAGTTAATAGTCCATTCTTCTGATGCGTGGAAAAATATTTCTTTTAAAGTCTGTCCACAGCTCGCATCGAGTAGTTAAGACTGCCATAGAAAACCAATGGGGAACGTTTTTGACGACAGCAAAAATGTTGATAGCAAAACAATGCAAGCCTGCCGTGAGGAGGTCTGCGGATATGTTGATTATTATAGCGGGATCTTACGATACATGAAAAAATTGCGTTCATAAATAACTTTCCGTTTAAAAATGCGCTCCTCCAGAAATTCGGGGTATGCGTATGCGAGGCGGATGCGGAAACCACTAGGCCACCGCTGCGGTCATCATGCATTAAGCCCGGAATACATGGAGCGTTTTTGAGGCGATTTTCGCCCGACGGCGCAGATTTGACGCCCGGCGTCAAGAAAAACGCCCGCCGCCTCCGTTCAGGAACGGCTAGATTTTGACGCGGCGTGCGCGCGTCAGACGCTACCGGAAGTGCCTGCCGGACTCACTTCCGTCTGTATTCGGCGGCAGCGGCCAGCCGTCTCAGCGTCCCTTGAGCACTTCGCGCGCGTTATTCACCCTCCTCCTTTCTTACTTGCCAGATGGGGTGCACCTAGAATTTCCTCTTTATTTTCTGCTTGTCTTCTATGTCCCTCATCTTCATGAGCAATAATCTTTTCTTTAACAACAGAAGACGCCGATCGGCCCCCATGGACACCGGCCTTGGTCACAAGAATAGAAGCGGCGCGTTCTCCCTCGCAGTAATGCTTCCTGCTTGCCGTCCGCTCGAAGTAAATGAAAACTCTTTTCAAAACTGGTTTTCAGCAACGAGAGCCACAAGCAATGCACAGAACGAAGCTCACATGTAGTGTCTGCCCAATCCGCACCGCCATTTCAGTCGCACAGGGTCGCCAGACGAAACAGTTCTGGCCAACTCTCTCCGCTGAACATCCACAAAAATATCGAGACAATACTAAACATACCTGAAAATGTGTATAGACATAACTGTAGGATATTTATTGCCTAATTTAATAATTATAACACAAGCAAACAACATATAAGCATTGATCGTTCATTTAGTGGTGGCCAAAACATTTTTGCCTTGTCTGGCCACACTGCGGCGGCGTTCGCCGCTCGTACGCCTCATGTAGCCTGGCCAGCGTCCCTCCGGCGCGTTTTTTTGTCTACGCGCGATAATCGCAGGAGAAAAACGCCTCATGTAGCCCCCGCTTTAAGGCGTGTTTTCGTTCTTGTCGATAGTAAACATGGCACGCACCCACGGGGGGAGATTGCCAAGTATTTGGCGGTGAATTTCAAGGAAAGTCACATAGGCGACAGCGAGCAAAAAAAAGACGTACGAGGTGGAGAAGCAAAATTACAAAATGATTATGCTGCGTGCAAAAGTTGATCTCTTCTTTTGCATAATCTGTATTTTTGAACTGTAGACATTAACTATAAGGTGGGGCTAGGATTGTGCAACGCCGAAAGTCACGAGGGTGCCAAACTGAATAGACCCGCGCGCGGATATAAGCGAGCTTGCAGTACAAACGAACGTACCTCTAATGTACATGATGCCGTGGAAATCAGATAACAAAGAATAAAGAAAGAAAGATATCATATGTTCGAGTGTCAGAAGCAGCCTGGCGACCTCCACTGCAGGGCAAAGGCCTCCCCACTGATCTGCAATTGGCCCCTTCCTTCCTAATCTATTCCTCCCACCCCTCTGCCACGCCCTCCGCTTTGAAATGCGTTCGTTGTCCAAATGGACCATTGACGATCTGTTCTATGCACAACATGATGTGGTATGATGCGAAACAAATTAAGTTACGGCAAAACTAAAGAAGTTAAAACGAGTGAATCGATGTAAAAAAAAGGCCTACAATTCCAATCTGACGCTGAACCACGCAGCGCTGGCAGGCCTTGTGTTGCACACAGGAAGAAAAACAAGTTATGTGCGGTGTTGCACAGGAGAAGGAAAAATAAACAGCTTTATTTATGAGGTGTCAGAGAGAATGGGGGTCCCCTCGCAGAATGCTTTGTAGTTTCTCTCTGCGTGTTGTAATTTGGGTGTAGAAAGCAATGTGTAAGCAATGGGTCTTCCCTAATGACGTCTCTTTCCTCAACATGCAGCCTCGATCGTTTTAAGATAGGCAATAGGTATTTTATGGAAACCGGTTAGTTTTCTAGCCCGCCAGAAACAGCTTCTTCGCCTCATGAAAAAGAATCACGAGACACCTGCCCCGAGCCGCGGTAGAAGAAGAAGATTTCAGGAACGGGTCCGGCTTCGCACCGCTTCCGACGGCTCCGCTTTCTCGATTCCAAGAAAAAACCGGAAATGTAAGGTTGATCATCTGTGCCTATTCTGCGACATTGGCAGCGTGCCGCCACGACGAATGGTCTTAAACTATCCGCAAAGTGCCCTCTTAATAGGAAAAAAAGCAGACGTCCTAAGTGCGCTTCCGAACGTGTGCTGTGCGATGTCAGTGCACGTTAAAGATCCCCAGGTGGTCGAAATTATTCCGGAGCCCTCCACTACGGCACCTCTTCCTTTCTTTCTTCTTTCACTCCCTCATTTATCCCTTCCCTTGCGGCGCGGTTCAGGTGTCCAACGATATATGAGACAGATACTGCGCCATTTCCTTTCCCCCCAAAACCAATTATTATTATTATTAACAGGGCATACGGTTGTTTGGCATGCTTTGTGACCCTATACTCAAGCCTTGTAGGCGTTGAAGGCAAGCTACTCTCACTCTGCTCATGCTGGAAACGTCAGGACAGCCACGGTGAACTCGAGAACTCGGTTACGTACAGAATAATACTTATTGGTGAACGTGTTGGTTCATACCTCCGGTAATAAGAACACTGACGTATACTGAAGAGATTGAAGCAGGCAGATTACAAAACGGACACCAGGGCTCACGAAAGCTTCATTCGGCGTATACATGACAGCATCCTGAATATGCAATACCATTCCGTCAATAAACCTTTGTTTAAAGTTAGCGCTGCCCTTGTAATCTTTCTGCCTTCGTCTAGTTATGGGCATTTCAGAATAAGGGGAATCTCTTCAACCTACGTGATGTCGCCGGGACGAGACCCCCAGTTCTTATAAACCTGACGCGCGTTCAATTTAACCATTCAAAAACAAGTTTACTTTAGAAGGCCAAGCGTTCCGCCTCATGCACGCGCAGTGGGCCGAAGGCGTTTACAGCACCTACCGCGCCCTTTTATGACCACCCAGGCCAACCATGTCACCGCGCGTGCGGCGCGAGTCGGCCGACATGTCCAGCGACCATCGCGGCCAGAAGGCAATCGAGGCGCTGCGCAACTGGCAGCCATCGGTGCGAGGAGGCACGCCGGCCTCGGGCGAGACTGGCACCGAGCTGGCGACGGGCGGACACCACGTGACCTGCGTGCTGGTCGCTTGCCTGGGCTCGTGCGCCGCCGGCACCACACTGGGCTACGCGTCCACGGCCATGCCTTCCATCGAGCGCGAGCCCTGGTACAGCATCCAGGGCAGACCCAGCGAGAGCCGCTGGTTGATCGACCTCGTCCTGCTCGTGGCAGCACCCGGTGCACTCGGAGCTGGTCAGTGGCAGTTCGCAGGTCTCGAAATAGTGCTTAAACTTATCACAAATCAAAACACGCCAACGTAAAAAATATCTTGTCGCCCTCTTGTAGCCATGCCTGCGGTGTGTTCTTCTTTGCATAGTGAAAGCACAGTGGGACTTCAACGACGGTTAGAACAAAGGACTAACACAAGTGCTGGCCTTGGGCCTGAGATGTGTTTTTACTATACCTTACACGAACCCGAACAGCCTAACGCCTTAGCTGTGTTGTTCATCCATGCTGCCCCAACGTGTCCAACTCCATGGTTCAAGTAACTCTCAGTGGTTGCAGTGCACCAAAAGATAAGACGCTCAGCCCGGCGCACTGGGTGTAAGCAATACATATGGAACACGGCGGTTATAAATCACTGCCGGAAAGAATTGCTACTGTTGTGTGGGAGCTGTGTACGATACGCGTAGGTGTTGTACGTGCTATTTATATTTCCGACTGAAAGCTCACTGATTTTGGCTTCACCTCCGAGCCCTTGTTAATTGTTTTTCACTGACAGCCGCATATGGAACTTTTTCGTCCGCACAGTACACCGCAAGCCGAAACTTCCGTGTTTCCCTGACATCTAATGAGATCACTTTGCAAGTGATGTTGAAAGTGGGCACTTCCGAAAATATGCCTTGTCTAATCGCTTGACCAGCGTACGCCTCTCATAGGGTAGGCACTTAAGGTATACTCCTTGGATAGAACTCAAAGAAGGTAAGAATACAGCTATCACCCCCACGTCTCGCTGAGGAAGAGCGGAATGTTCTCGTGGTTTTTTTTATTTTTTTTTCAATGAATTCATCCTCGGCATCTGCGTCCACAAGCATTCTGCCGCGAACTGCAGTGAGCCCTTGAACGCTGATTTAACAGTCTCAGTGTAATGCCGTCCCACCAGTGGTCCACTGAAACTCTCAGTGCGTCGGCCTTTGACATGACACCTCCTGTGCTGCTATGATAGACACGATTCGACAGTTTCGTTCTGCTTATATACAGCTAATGCAACCAGAAAGACCACATGATCGGAAATGGTTTGTAAGTTGCCGTAGCGCTTGATATCTGGCTTTGTCAATATATCGAAAAGGACACCTTGGGCCCCTTGCCCGACAGTAAACTCCAGACGGCGACGGCTCCCAGGCTTCCTGTTGGATATTGTGGGCAACCGGCTGACACTGCTGCTGTCCACATTCGGACTGCTGGGCAGTTGGATCAGCCTGGTCTTCTCGTCCAACACGACGGCTCTGTTCGTGGCACGCTTCATGGCCGGCATCTTCCTGGGGGCCATCTCCAGCTGCGCGGGCGCCCACGTCGCCGAGATCTGCCCCAGCGATCGCCGCGCCTTCTTCCTGGGCATCGTCGAGGTCGGTCGGGCAGTGCTAAAAGTCGGGTATTTTACTAACGCTGCTCCAGTTTCAGCATGACTATAAATACACCGTCCCTTGAGGTGTAGTTTGCAACTTGTACCTTAGGGATAACCGGTAATGGTCTTGTTATTCCATTGAAATCTTTACCGAACTGCATACACAGCACAATATTATATGTGCGGTTATAGAAAAAGAAAGGCAACCATCTGCATGTTTTTTTTTTTCCAAACGAAAACGATTTATTCCTCAGCGTGTCATCCTGAGAGGAAGACGCAGTGATTAACAATGGCAGGACAAAGATGCACAGCGGTTGTTAAATACACGCCAGAAGTGGCATATGTTTCGAATTCTGCGTCCATCATGCCTCTGTGCCCAGCCTGCCCGCAATATCTGCAATGGTTGAGAGGAAAAAGAAAGCCTCAGGAGGCAAAAGAGCTCCGCCGTCAACAATGAGTTTTGCAAAAACCGTTCAAAGGAATGATGTTTGCAAGTCGTGCACATGAGACGCAGGTCCCAAAGCTTTTCGACCATTACTTCGGTTCCTAATTAGCCAAAGTTTGTGCGCTAGGCATTAACGATACTTAGTTCTAGAGCTTCCACATGGCCGCTTAGTCATTGTCTGTGAGGCTCCTCTGTGTGCCCTCCGAATTCTTGGCAACCTGCTCTAGGTCAACCCACTACTACCCAGCTGGCAGGTGGGCCACCTAGGTCACGTGAACTTCTGGCATCATCACACCCTGCCCATCGGATTGTGAGCAAATCGCCCAGCATGGCAAGCGGCAGTACAGTTGATGATTTGTCGCGGAAGGTTGCTCGGGAAGACCAACCTGGGTCTCAATCCCCGCCGGTGGAAGCACCTGCCATCGCGGGGCAATGGCGCATCGGTTAACCGCTGCACCACTGCGCCAGAAGTAGTATGAGGACTCTCAGTGTTCTATGAATGTGAACTAGAGAATAACCAATTGCGCATATATGGACATTAACCCATTAATTTATATTGAGTCATACCCTTAAGGCGAACATTAATCCCAATTTCGCCGATCTTTGTCTGACGCCTGCTTGCCCTCGAAAACTTAATCCGTAACCGAAGTGCAAGCCGAAGCCCTAGAGGACCTAATTCGCATTTGGGCTAACCACGTTAATTCGGTCATTTTTTTGCAAGAGAAATAGTGATGCAACGATGTGTCACAAGGGAGGTAAACAAAGCAAGAGAGCTTTCAAGGTTTCTTTAAGACGATTTCGACTATTCTTATTGAAGAGATTTTCTAACAGCGACAGGTGTCAACCACCCTTTCCTGGTTCTCGCATCAACAGGTTTCGGCTAATAATAGTATTAGCCGAAACAGTCGGTGTAACTGGTGGGTATGTGGTTTCCATGGGAAGCACCTGGAGGGTGTTTATCATGAAGGAGGAGAGTATCGAGAGAGCGGACCAATCGCCACCTGCAATGTGCAACCGGAGAGGGGTTGCCACGGGAACAACTAGGAAGGTGATTACCGTGGAACGAGGGGGGACAGACGAGAGGGTAAGAAGGCGCAATTGGGTGGAGGTAGCCACGGGCACCATTTGGAGCACAGTTACCTTGGAATGAGGAGGAGGATTACCGTTGAAGGAGGAAGGTATGGCGAGTGCAAGGGATGAGCAAATTGAAGCGCCTGAAGCAGAAAACTTCTGAAGAGTGATTACCGAGAAAAGAGGAGGGAGTGTGCGGAGAGAGCGGAGAAATGTAGCTCGGTCCAACGGCGACAGCTGCTGCGAAACGCGCCGTCCAATGGGAGGGTCAGCGGCGGTGGCGCCGCGTACCTAGAGCGGCGGACTGAAGAGGAGCACTAGTCGAAGAACGAGTACGTGCAGGAACCTAAAAATAGCGCTCTATAACCATACATTATGAAGTCGCTATCACATTCTCTACCTTAAAATACCGTGAAATATAAATACCTCAACAGCTGTCAGCGGCCCTCGCGTTACATAGTGATAGTCTAACAATTAGCTTTCTTTTTTCTTTGGCATTCGAGTCCATGCGCGTAGCGAAGGAGCGCAGTACTTGTATGGCTGGTTGTTCCTTTTCATTTTTTTGCTCTTCCTGAATCTTTGTCGCTCTCCATAATATGAATGCGAAGGCTGTGGAATAAAATCTTAGATGTTTAGCGCCCGTGCGTCGTCCAATCTGCGGCCTTGTTGGCGTACTTTTGTGTAAGCTGCTGTCATAAACAATGTAAAGTCAGAGTAAAGTTACAATGGTCCTTTTCCTTGCCCAATGGTTGCGCCATCAGAGACGGTTTGTTGGCTTGAAGGCTCCTTGCACCTGAGGTGCACCTCCAGTAACTGTGTAATGACGACTTCAAATAGCGGAAAGTGAAGAGAAAATGAAGTGGAGTTTATATGCAGGATATTTAGGAAATGTTCACCATATTAAACAGAGTGGCAAATAAGATGGAACTGGCTGACAAGGAAATCTTCCTTCCTCGGCATTGCCGAAGATGCAGAGCATCTAAACTTAAGCCATGTACAGGCCCAATAGCAACTTCGGCTTCGCCAACACGTCCTAGGCACTCGTACAGCCTTTGTCAAAAAAGCGCAGCCCACCGGGTTTTCGTCCGGGCATCATCGAGTGCAGCTCGCTGCGCATCGTCAGGTTTCGAAATGTCCGGAAAGGGAGGTGAAATTCGGGCCTCACTCCTCCTGAGTGTCAAGAGCTTTTATAGATGAATTGGAAATAAATCACATAGGCTGCATGTTTTCACAAAGGCTGTACCTTAGTAACAACTCAGCAACGTTTACCTGCGTACATCTGAAGTGGCAGCCGATTAGTCGCTCCATTTTGATTTCATCCTCCGGTCTCGTGCCAGGTGGCTAGAAGCTCGGGCATGATGCTGGCTTTCGTGCTGGGCCACTACGTGCCGTGGGAGATGCAAGCTGGCCTGTGCATGCTGCCGCCCGTGGCGCTCATGTGCCTGCAGAGATACGTGCTCGACAGCCCGCAATGGCTCATGCGGCGTGGCAAGCGCTCCGAGGCACTGGTGGTCCTGTCTCGCCTGTACGGCGTCGACGTCCCGATCGAGTTCAGGCTGCGATCTGCCGAGGACGTCGCCAAGGCTAAGGCCAAAATGACGCGCGTCAAGTGCGCAAGGTAAATATCTCAGCGTTTCCTTCCCTCTCTTTCTTTCCCGTGATGTATACTGCTTAATCCTTACCAGCTTTTCGCTCGATGCAAAGAAACCGCCTGTAGAAAACATTCGAAGTTGTGCTGCATTGAAGATATGGGCACAGCGGCAAAGCGAGGCTTCCTTCTTAAGAAAAGTGTAAAAACATGTCGAAAGCTTTATGTTTAGTCTTAAATTGCCTTTAACTGCAGTGTAAAACAACTTTTTATGCCTGTAAGCTGGCAGCGGAAACGTCTGAGACTTGCGTTCTGATTGAAGGGGCGCAGACACACTATTTCGAAGGCAAACAAACAATATTATTTGTTTCATGGGCGTCAGGAGATGCCTTCTAGCAAATTTCAGTCGCAGGCGTTGAGCGAAACATACTTTAATATGATTTTGAATGTTTTCTGAGGAGGCACTCGGCATCCAGTGACATCACGGTGCACTTGTTTCAGTTAATGGGACGTCAACAAACAAAGCGGTTTGCCACATGAACAACTAGTGCTTGTAGGCGACGCCGACGTCATCAAGATTGTGGTAGTTAAGGTTGGCCGTTCGACCGTGGTATCAAAGGAGCGCACTTCAGCGCTGACGCCGACCGAGGCCGAACCTAATGGTACAAAATTGTTCGTAATGATTAGCACGGCACACTGGTGTTTTGAGCCCATTTTCATAATTATTTCAAAGCCTGCTTGGGGAAACAGGGACGTGTTAGAGAGACAGAGACCTTAAGCGCAATCTACCAACTGAGGTTTTCTTCCGGAAGGTTGGAACTAAGAAAACAAATACATGTGACTAAGGTTCGACGATAAACGAATAAAAAAACACATTAAACCACAGACACACGCAGCGATGATAGCAAGAACCGTACAAACTAACCGATCAAAAATTTCGTTCCCTCCGCCCCCAACAGACGGCCACGTTTAGGCGATACTCATGGTAGTCGTGTATCAGCGCGCGAAATATCTACTGCAGGAAATATCTGATACATTACTAACATGAGTGTCGCCTAAGCGTGGCCGTCTGTTGGGGGGCGGAGGGGAATGAAATCTTCGATCGGTTAGTTTGTACGGTTCTTGCTTTCATCGCTGTATGTGCCTGCGGTTTAATGTGTTATTTTTTCGTTTATCATCGGACCTTAGTAACGTGTACGTTTTTCTTCGTTCCAACCTTCCGGAGTAAATTCTCAGTTGGTAGATTGCGCTTAACATCTCTTTTGTCTCTTTAACACGTCCCTCTTTGCGCAAGCAGCGCAGCCTTTGAAATTGTGGTATTCCAACGAGCCCAATCCGAAGCACTTCTTTTCATAATTACTTGTCCCGTACGCCTGCCTCATGCAGCGCGAAAAAAAGACACCCGGAAGCTTTGTGTCTGCATCCTTTTGCGATATCGTTTCCTGTAACTGACGTTCCTTACGAATTCCACGTTTCTTGCAGACACACCTTATATGCAATATCATGAGCACATTACCATCTCTGCGGCCATCAGAGTTTGAAGCTGTCGGCGTCGTTCATCGCAGGTGCATAGCGCGAGCTATGCTGCTGCAGTTGCTTCCCGAGCTTTCCTGCGCGCGGCTCCTGCTGCTTCGCGGGGACCAGGTGATGCGTTCGCTGATAGCCGACACCGAACCGTGGGACGCCGTAAGCGTCCTGATGATGGCCGGCCACGTCGCCCTGTCTGGGATGTTCGTCATCCTGACAAGGGTGGCCGGACGGCGCCACCTGATGGTCCTGTCCGCAGTCATTACAGCCACCTGCATGCTCGCCCTCAGCCCAGTGGAACATCTCGTATTCAGGTGCTTATTGCAAGTTACACAGTGAATATAACTTCGCTTAGGGACAGTCGACGCATAATTTTTTTCCGAAACAAGTGAGCGCAAAGATAAATCACAGAAAAAGAGTGTTCCTGTTGGTCCCCTTCTCTAGTATGGTAATGTATGGCATGGTATGGTATGGAATGGTACGGTATGGTATGGTATGGTATGGTATGGTATGGTATGGTATGGTATGGTATGGTATGGTATTGCACGGTATGCTACGGTATGGTATGGTATGATTTGATATACGGAGTTTAATGTCTTAAAGCTGTATTTTTGCTTAATTTTTAATACTGCTGGTACAGGCCAAGGCAGGAGTTGTATTTTTGTGAACACACATATTTTCTAAACTATATGCAAGTGAAATACAACAAAGATAGACAAATATATAACTCTTCAACATTGGCAATTCTTGCACATAACTGACAGCACATGTTATGATAAAATGTTGGGAGAAACAGATGTAGACATATAAACGAATGTTTGGGAAGTGCGCAAATAATAGCTTCTTTTGAATACTGAAATGAAAATGCGCATTGACAAAATAATAAAGTACAAACAATTTTATCGAAGGCCAGGTCCCACTGACAAATTTTAAAGGAAAAGAAACCGAGAAGCAACGCACTCAGAATACTAGACGATGACTTAAATCAATGCTGGTATGCAAAAAAAACTTTTATGCCCTCATGGCATATTCCCCGCAATGCAGCGTCAAATCCCTTAGCCTCAGAATTTATCACGACATCATAGGGTAGTTTGTTCCGTTTATCTGTTGTCCTCACGATAAAAGAACAGCGAAAAGAATCTGTCCTGTAGGTCAATGGTTTGATATGTTTGGTGTGTTCTGTCCTTGACTAAGTAGGACTGTCTGCTATAATGTATCGTCCGAGGCTTACTTTGTAATAGCCACGCAAAATATGGTAGAAGAAAACAATTCTATTGTGTTCTATTTTCTTAACAGTCGTTAGTCCAGCCTTTTTTCCCAAGTTCTGAAACTGACTGGATTCCAGACTAAGCATTATAAAGAAACCTAAGGACTTTGTTCTGCGCACGTTCACATTTCAAAATATTATCTTCAGTGTATAGCTGACAAACAGGGCTTGCGCAAGTAAGTAATGGTAGGACTATCATTTTATACGTTGTCAACTTCACATCTGGCGTGGAGTCGGAAAGCTTCTTCACCAGCGTCAAAAGCTTTCAATCGCCGTGTCATAAACTTGGTCTGCATGCGATGACCAATTTAGATCATGTCTGAGACACAAGCCCCAGTACCTAAACTCTCCCGCATCCTTTAGAATGTCATCGTTAATTTTATGCGTAAAAACAAGGGGCCATTTTTTAAGCGTGCTGTGCATACAAACCGTCTTTTCTGTATTCATGTCAATTTGCCACCGTTCGCACCAGGCACTAATTATGTCCTGGTGGTCGCTCAGTGTGTTCCGATCATCACAAGATTGTATATTACAATAAATAGTAGTATCGTCTACGTAATGTTTAATTGTTCTATCTGGCCAAGAGCCGACGCTTATATCGCTGACATACAAAGAAAAAGCAAATGACCTATCAGAGACCCTTGTGGGACACCTAATCGTAGTTTTATTTGAGCTGGAACGTTGTCAAGAGAAACAAACTTCTGCCTATGCGTTAGGTATGCCTCAATCCATTTTATTACCATATTATTCTTCAATAAAATGTTGAGTTTCAACAGTAGCTTTTGGTGGGATATTCTGTCAAACGCTGTCTCAAAATCGATAAAGATATCTATTTGTCCTCTTTCGTCAATACATTTGGCAGTCTCATGTACAACTTCACTTAATATGGTAATAGTGGAATATCTGCATAGGGAACGATGGTGCTGGCTTCCCAGAATCTCTTTAGCTACAGCAAATTCCATAATGCGTTTAGTTGAGATGTGTTCAAATGTTTTGCAGTAAGTACTCATCACAGATATTGGTCTGTAGTTTGCAACATCATGTTTGCGCCCTTCCTTATGTATTGGAATTACTTCTGCATATTTCCAGTCGCCAGGAAAGTCACAATATAGAAGGGACTTATCGAATTTATCTACAAGATAGTAAAAATACCGTTCTGTGTACCCTTTAAGGAAGGTATCAGAAACTTCGTCTGGTCCTACAGATTTTTTCGCGTCGAGATTAAGAAGCAGGTTAAGAACTCCGTCCTTTTGTTCGCTAAAGACTGTATATTGGGTGATTGATCTAGTTGTGGTGTTGTACTATTGTCCCAGGTAAATAAGGACTCGAAATAGTCGCTAAAAAGGCATGCCATTTCAGTGGTATCACTAACTCTGCTAGTAGCGGTTTTCAAGATCGGAATGGGGGATTTCTGCATTGACAGTTATCGCCAAAATTTTCCCGGGGATGTTTATATAGATATTGTCAAAGATTCACTCATAAACTGCAGGGTCGCTCTCGAAATCTCTCTACTGAATGCCTCGGAAAGGTTTTTAATCCTTTCGTTTGTTGCATTTGAGGTTGGATTTGTGCGTTTTGTTTTCAGGCGTTTCAGCTGGCGATTCATGTGAATGTTACTACACGATATCCCCGGGTTTCTCTTTCTAGCTTTCTTGATGCGTATGGGAATGAAGCGTTTTATGCCCTCGTGAATTAATTTTTTAAACCATTCCCGAGCTTCATTTGCAGACGTAGACTTAAGAGTTACAAAATTACTGACACCGTCGAAGCCTTGCTCTAGGCAACCCAGTATCCCTACATCATACACCCTAGAAAAATCAGGGACTAACGCGGAATGTGGTTTTTTAGTATTTTTGGACAGCCGGACGACTACAGACTTGTGGTCTGAAAGACCACTCAGGACTTTACAGCATGAATTATATTGTGTTGCCGACTGGCTCAAAAAGACTGCCTCAAGTATGCATTTTCTGGACTCATATATTCGCGTAGGCGTGTTGAGAACCTGGACCATATTTAAAGGAAATACGAGGTCTATAAAGGTGCGGGATGTTGCCGCTTCAACCGTACCTTCTTTGTAATTTGTGCAGTACCAGTTTGTTTAACGTCCTTTTGTACTTCTCGCTGATCGCGCTTAATATCAACAAGCCTTCACATGTGCTCCTTTAGTGTTTGCAGAATTTTTTCTAGCTTTTCATCAAAGCTAAGATCGTCAAGCTTCTCATCATAAGGGCTAAGAGAGACGCCTTATTTGAGAGCTGTGGTTTAATTTCTTCTACTTAGGGTTATCTAACGTCCATTTAAATCGCACGGCACTCACGCGTTTTTGAATTGCACCTACATCTAAATGCGCCCCCTGCGGCCAGGATTCGAACCCAGATCCCAGGCCTCGGCATCCGAACGCCACAGCAAATAAGCCACCCCGGCGTCTCCTTAACCAATACAATACAGTTCGACTGTGATTTCTTCATGCGGCAAGTTAGAGTAAGGTAGCAGCAAAGCCATGCGCGCGAATTCCGCGTGGCCGCAAAGCCTCATTGGCGCATTGAGCCGCACGAGCCGTCCTCCCAGTGGCCTCGGTTCCTGCCTCCACTCAGGCAGTGTCCCGTGACTGCTTACAGCGTTCTGTTAGTTTACATCCAAACAAACATGATGTGAAACTATTAGCTATGCGCCACAGCAATGCGATTGCATGCATGCTTTATGTGGCTGGATGTGGTCGACATGCCATTTCAATGAAATTCCGTCAAGTGTCCCTGTCCTTCGGGGGGGGGGGGGTCAGAACTTTTTTTTTTCTTTTTGTGTTGGCGTTCCAGTTGCGCTCACTCCATGAACAGGCTGGCCGCGACAACATTCGAGTTAGTACACAAAGGACGGAAAGAAATCAAACGAATTGCAGCAGAGCACCAGACCACTATCTCTCTTGATCATATGGCCCAGAAAATCCGACACACTGTACGTGCCACTTGGGTAAACTAAAAACGACAGCACTAGCACGTCACTTCACGCACTTTCTCTGCCGCCATCCCCGAATGGCCAGGGGCTGGACACCGGAGCCGCGGCCCAGAGTTACCGACTGGAACGCCGTTTACGCCGTTTGCCTACTGCTGGCAAGCCACAGCCTCGGGCTGAGCCACGCGCCCACGGTGCTCGCGACGGAGCTGCTGCCGGCCCGCGTGCGCTGCGTCGGCGCAGCGAGCTCCTGGGCGGGCCGCTGGCTGCTCGCCTTCCTGCTCGTGCACCAGGACGACTGGCTGAGAGCGCTGGCCTCGGACACCTACAACCTGGTTCCGGGCCTCCTCCTGGTACTCGGTGCAATCCCGGTCGCGTGCACCGCTCCTGAGACGGAGGCACGCTCCCTTATGGCCATCGAGGCCGATCTATGACGGCGACATCCCGCATCTTTCCGAACGTTCCTTGTTTTGTTTTGTTTTCTTTTTTCATTTTGCAGATCTATGTCGTATCTACGTGCCATCTATCTACGTCCTATCAATGTCGTGCTCCGTTATTTCAAATGTGCGCTCTCAATTAGAACCTCTCTCACTCGCGCCTTATTCGCATCAAACCTAGTGTAAAACAACGGGTGCTAATGACTGGTGTGGTGTGACGTCACAGCCATCATGAGACCCCTGCGAGATCACTCATTCAGCAACGAATTACAACTACGCTCGCTTGAACGACCGGCTGCGACTCGCGAGCAGCGCGGTCATGAAGCGATGTACTTCATGTGGTAGCCTAAGCAACGCGAGTTTTAGCAGACTGCATCCAACCATCCGCATGTCGAACTTTCTTGTGACAGTTTCGTTTATTATTGTCTCGTAGAGTTTTTTGTGCCGTGACGTATAATATCCTTCTACAGAACACTTAAAAAGCCTTCTTCCATATCGCGCAACATTGCCGCGTTTATATGTGCGTACTTTCGTTCACCTCCAATGGACTATTTTTTTGTGAACGCCCTGGCGAAGGTAGCATGGCTGCATATTTTGCCTCACCTTGCGTCAGTAAATCGCATCAGCTGTACGTGTATTCATGCATAATTACACGTATATGACTCAAACTTCATTAAGAACTTAGTTCCTTTCCTCTATTCTCACTCCAGAGCAAATAAAACCATCTGAATTTTGAATATTAAATTTTCTATTTTCACTGGTAATGTCGAGGCACACCGCGAATAATATGGACCTATTCTGACAATTTTTTCCATGAACGACAGTGCCATGAAAAGCGCGCGTTTTGGCGCCAATACAATTTTAAAGAGCGTGATGCCATTGCGAATAGCACGACGTCTATTTAGTTTATTTTTTGTTTCGTTAAGTAAGGCTGACTGAAGCTGAACGGCCGTTTTAAAGCTGCTTTTTCGCTAAGAACAAATAAATGTTCTGGTGAATCTTAATACGTCAGGAATATTAGCAGCAGTAGAAATGTATCCCTTAACGCAGCAATGCAGCATGAAAATAGTCATTGTTACGAAGCCAGTGCTTGCCAGTCTCACACAAGCCTCTGTGCGGTTACTAAAGCTTCTGTCTATAGCGGCTACTGAGTACCCAGCATTAGAAGTTTCTCGCGCACTGCGGCGTCACGTGTAACATCTGTGAACATCGGCGCAGAGGTTTAAGGTTAAAAATCCTTCTCTACATGTCGTTTTTAGCATTTTTGCCGTCCGCTTCGTCTGCTGCGTTTTTTTTTGTAATTATTGCATTAAAGTGCTGCTAATAAAGCGGCAGCAAGAGTATAAGCGCGGGCATAAAAGCAAATGTTGCGCATGCTTTCTTCCTCGCATGTGCAGACCGCTTACAGTTTAACGCCCAAAACCTCAACACATATTAACAAATAAATCCGACATTCAGTATACTATGATTTTCAAAAGAACTACATTATATATTTGAATCCGACACTCGCCTTCACAGTGAGTGATAGCTGTAATGGTGTGTAAATCAATTGCTACGTCATGCTGGTCGTTAACACCGTTATCGAGCGTTTCCTGCGGCATCTTAGAGCATGTGCCCTGTGTTCAATGAGATCCAGGCGGTCTTGATTCACGTGGCGCATACGTTCGACATTCTTGTAAAATGTGAGCGAAAGGTGTAAGTCTGCAGCATAACTACCGAGCTCGCGCCGTCGACGACCGTAACTACCAGCTGCTCTACGAACACCCAACTGGTCTCGCAGCTGCTCATATGATGACGTTCGTGTGTATAACGCCTAGCAATATAGATAAGGCACAATACAAAAAAAAAACACATACGCGTGAGGCCAACTCTAGTTTTGCCGTCACTAATGTGTAAGTAACCATTACGGCTTTCTTGAGCACTGGGCATTATGAATCTATAGGCAGCTCCAACTAACCCAGATTTCACCTCATGACATAGGATGACATACGCTCGCACATTCCATACTCATCCTTACGTCATGGCTGTAATCTACGCGGAGGCGAAACGCCAATGCGCCTCTGTGCTGCGTGATGTCAGTGCAGATTAAAGGCCACTCGGTTGTTGAAATTATTCCGGAGCCTACCACTACGGCACCTTTCTTCTTTCACTTCCACCTTCCTCATTTGTCTTACGGTGCGTTTGAGGAGTCCACCGAGATCTCAGACAGTCACTGCGCCATTTCATTTCCATAAAACCAATCGTCCCTTTCATCTCTGCATTTAAAAGCCATTGGCAGCGAAAAGCGCCAGAATGACAGTCGCTAGTGTGTGTACGAAACGGGCCTGGATAGTTGGCGCCATCAAGAGGCGCGTACGCAAAGGACAAGCCTGCGAATCGCAGTGTGCCGACAGGTGGCGGCTGCGACGCACTCTTTGCGTTCGCAGCACATCTGCATGCGCCTCCCTCTTCCGGGTATTTCACCTAAGATGTTCAGCAATTTTTAAAATTAAATCTTTTGTGTTAGAAGAACGCCTATTTGGGCATATCATTGTCAGTGGTGTAGCGCCTCAGAATACAGCAAAGACGTGCTAACTAGTAGAATGATTAACTTTTATTGAGTAATTAACGTAGCTTGCCGTACCGGTTAGCTCAGTAGGTAGAGCGACTGCTCTGGTGAAGCGGTGGTCCCGGGTTCGAACCCCAGACCAGGAAGAATTTTTCTGAAACTGCGAAGTTTCTGAGAAAGCTGTATAGCTAGCTTTCGTTTGCAGCCGTATGGCTGCGCTTGGGTGGATGACAATTTGTAATTACTCCCTTATTACAAATCTACTCCACCTTGAGGATTCACTTTAACAGTTGAGTAACTTTCCGACATTTACTGTTATTCTCCTTATTTTTAGGGGCCTGTGGCCCACCATAGATAATATCCATATCAAATTATAGAATTTATGAAATGCAGTTACCCTCCGCATTGTGACCCATTATGATTTAGCTATTTCGACAAGTCACGCGCACTAGAGGGCTTGCTTTGCCTGCAAGGTTTTCGAAAGCGCGTGTATTTTAGCCCGATGTAGGCAAAATATGTTTGACCACAGGGCCCAAGGTAACTCTGTTTTCGAAATTCCAAAAACTGATATGAATATTGCAATAGGCTGCACGCCTCTCAGTAAATAAGGAGACTAAGATTAATAACAATAAAAAGTTATTTGTTTGAAATTGGTTAAACAGCCTCGGGATGGTTAGCGCGTCTTAGATGTATTCTGATGCGCTACACCGCTGAAAATGATAAGCCGAAGAACGCGCTCTTGTAAATCAAAAAGTCTATTGGACACCTTAGGTGAAGCACCCGGTATATTTCCTTTGCAGCGACACCTGAGTAAGCACCTTTCTCTGCCAAATGATACATAGCCGTAGCCTAAAACTTGTGCTTAGGCGTAGTGGTCAGTAACGATTCTGCACTTTTAGGGCCTGAGAATGGTTGCTTTCGAGGGGGAGGGATATGCGGAACAATTAACTGTCGTCGCTTTTTCATCCCGGAGCAAATGCAACGATACTTCACTCTTTCCATTCATTCCAGAATGTTTAAACTCAAACGCGGTGCTCCTTTTTAAACTGCTGTTGCAAATGAAGAGAGTCTTATTTGTCGTCAATATGATCATCACACCGTAATTATCCGAATGATGATGGGGAGGACTGATTGCCTGGTTGACTTAAAGAAAGCGCACGGATATCAGCGCTGCTCACCGATTGTTTTTAGAGGCGATACTGCAGTCCGAAATAAAAATACCAGCCCAATTCATTGTCCCTCTAGATCGACGCTTTAAAGTTAAAATTAACCTGGCAATATTTATTCTTAACAAACTTATTTCGCTGGTCGAGTTTAAGCAGTCTTTATCTAAATTCCATTTGGCTCGTCTTTTAAAGATAGCAGGTCGTGAACTAGCTATCATTACGAAATTACTAGCCAATCGGGAATGTGAAATACATGAAGTGTTGCTCGAACTGATGCTTTTATCTTTTAATTGACACGCATTCCAAAGCTTGTACCCTGACAGTCACCTTTATGGAAACGGGTCTTGAAAATATTCCCGCTTCAAGCACTGGCTCGTTTTGCCATAAAATTGCGCCCGGTGCTTGCATACAACGGAAACTAAATTACCTCGTAGTTTCACAGTGGTACATTTCTGGCTCAGCCAAGCATGATGCAAGCCCGAAATCGCCTTTTCCATGATCGAGGGGCCGAAAGCCGCCAACACCTGGTTTCAGAGGGGCACAGACGATTTCGGACTTGCATCATGCACGGTAAAGCTGGGTAAGTGTAGTTGTTCAACTTAGCACGAGACGAAAGTTACTGCAACATGAAAGCTCCTTGCGCATTTTCACCGCAAAGAATCCAGTGGTTGAGACGGGAAAATTTTTAAGAGCTGCTACGATAGATGTGCATGGCACGGTATGTTAAGGTTCTCATTTCAACGAATTGTTGTTTTTCTTCTCAGCAGCACCATATTGAAAATTATATCCTTAATTTTTGTCTTGAGAAATATGCCCTGCTGCACTGAAAAAAAAAGGCAGAGCACCGATATAACCGACCTCAATGTGAAGTTTCCGAAGCTGCCTAATCTGGAAATCCTTGCTAAGTTTTATTTTTTTCCTCTTCATGTTCAAGAAAAACTTCAGCTTCAAACTACTTCTTAGACGATGACTTTGTTTAAACATGCCGTGCTCTGTGGAGCCCGGCATTGAACTCTTCTTTCGTATCCCGTCACAACATTAAACGCAGCTCTGCACCAGGACGAGATTGAATCCATCTCGTCCCGTAGACGGATCAATTCCGCCTACTGAAAAATTCGGCGACAAATCACTGCAGAAACTAATGATCTTCTTTATTCAGGATTGGCTACAGGAAACAACCCCACAAGTGTGGCGGCATTCGGGGATAATATAGCCCTGATATCTAAACCGGCCAGTAGCCGGCATTAAAACATTTGAGACCCCTGTCTCTAACATCTTGTGTTGGGAAGCTGTTTGAGCACGTCATCCTGGCCAGACTGCAAGCCAACTTGGAGACGCAGGGAGCGATCCCGAACACGGTGTTTGGATACCGGCAAAGCCTGGCGACACAGGACGTCCCTCACATCACAGAACTAAATAACAAAGCTAGCACGAAGAAGAAAAAAGGCAATGCTCGCTTTAGATCTCGAAGCGGTCTTTGCCAATATAAATCGTGACATTGTCTTAGATAAACTAGCGACCACCAAATGCAGCCAAATCACCTAGAGTTACATAAGAGCCTTCCTCCTGGATCCGATCCAGTTCCGCTCCCAGGCAAGGAAACACAAGGGTCTGTTCTCTTCCCCACGCTGTTCAACATCGCCATGCGTCATTTTGCCTCTCTTGCTAGATGCTCTCCCGGGAATTCTACGCGCCCAACACGCAGACGATATCATTATTTGGGCCATAGCTCGGATGGAACGATTGAAAACGCACTGCAGAGTGCAGAACTATGCCCGTGCTAGAGACTTAACATGCGCCGTCCAAAAATCTGAATTGCTTATCCTGAAAAGTGCAGGACGAGGACGAGGACCTACGCCACGCGTACAGGTTAATATCAAGGAAGAATCCGTTAACAATGTCAACACGCTCCGGTTACTTAGACTACACATGCAATCGAACGTAAGAGCCACATACACCATTGCGCTTATAAAACGACAAAACAGATAATTCACATTATGAGAAGAATTACCAACCGCCGCCATGGTCTTAAAGAAACGTCTGCACTCAAGAATATCTAGGCGCTTATCAGCTGTCTCAAATGCCACGCCCTCCACCATCGGCTAACGCAACAGGAATACAAAAACCTTTATATTATCAACCGCACAGCCGTGAAAATGGCCGCCGGCATACCCATGTACTCCGCAACCAGCACAACGCTACAATTAGGGATCCACGACACAATCGATGAGCTTATTAAAGCCCATAAAATAAATCAGCTTGAAAGTCTCAAACGACCCTCCTTTTCCCCACCGCAGACATGTACTGTAGAAGCTCGGGTCGGTACCGTACCTCCGATAGTAGATCCTGTAAATCAAGTTATTGTTCCGCAATTAAAAGTCTTCTCCGTCGCCCCAATACCGAGCAACATGCATCCGTGATACCAAGAGGGAAGACGCAAGGCAACGGCAAAAGCCCAGTAGCGTATCTATGATAGAAAGAGAAAGAAAAAAGTGGTAGAGGAAAAAGAGGTATAGTACGTTAACCAGAACGATTTTCCGGTTGGCTACCCTGCACTGGGAGAAATGAATAAGGGGGCATGAAAGGAAAGAGAAAGTAAAGAAATATGGTCCAGAGCAAACACAGCCAGTTAACACAGTTACAGGCCACGGCAGCTGTGGCGTGCACACCTTGACAGCTGCCGAGCGCGGCAACCTTAGTGCCACCACAATGTTCGTCCTTCCTCGTTAAACACAAGGCACTCACACAGTGCACTCAACCGTGAAACGAAGCTGCATGCCGGTGCGGTGGACAATGTGGGCGACAGTGAGACACCCAGACTGCTCGGAACTATGAGGGTGGAGGAGTCATTGTGCCAGGTACTGAGGACCCGCAAGGAGTGAACTGAACACATCCAGCACCTGGAGGGCATTTCGTGCAGCTGGCGTGTGCAGGCTGGAAAGCAGCACAAGCATTTTCTTTACTAAAGTCTTCAGCATTGCAACTGTCTTCGACGTGAACCGGTTCCTGGTCTAGTGCCCGACCAGCAGTAGGATCAGGACAATGGGTGCCCGGCGCTTCCTCCTCCATTGCGGGTGTGCAATGGTTCAGTACCAATGGCCAAGGCGTTTGCAGGTCCCGGACTTGCACAGGAGTTTGGCCTTGTGCTTGATTAGCAATAGGCTCAGGACTTTCGGCGCGCAGAACCTGTTTAGTCACACTGCAGGTGTATGTACCTCCGGTGGGGATGGTAGGGACCACAGACACAGTAGGCAATGGTATATGCACAGAAGTGGAAGAATGGGCTATAGTCTTGACAGTACGAACAAGGCCGCTGGATCAATTAACAATTATCAGCACTGACTCGTAAACTGTTTGTCGCAACTATGCACAGGCACGCATCTATCCTTCCGCGCAGAGAATCTTACATCGCACGCATCACACTTTGAAAAACCGTGTCATCTAGAAACTTTGGGCATGAATGTTTTGTTGGCAATTAGCGCGTTCATGAGACAGCCCGAGAACATATCCTCCGGACGCCAGTGGAAGTCCATCCCAAATCGAAGGTGGCGGAGCCCATCCCGTTCAACTATTCGCATATACCCTAACACTACCGACTCTCCCACGGAATATAATTACCACCTCAGAAAAATATTCGTCAATAGGAGGCGGCCTCCTAGCGTCAAATCCAGGCAAACACTTCCCCCAGCGTCTCTTGCCACACATTTACCCCAGACGCTATAGTGCAAATTGCCCTTTTGTGATGCAGATCCAATCCTCTACCATTCCATATGGCTATGTTCCGGATCCTCTCTCAGTAGCCCCTATGCCCTATCCGACTCCACCCCACTGGAAAGCCATCCTGTGTGGCATAGCCCTGGACGACCATAGTGACCTGATCGCCCCAGCCACAGAGATAGCTTTGAGAAACGGGCGGATCCTGTGACTACGGGCTTCACCCTCTGAGGGCCGCCCTCCAGCCTTTGCCCATAATATAAGATTTCTCTCTCCCTCTCTTCTGATTACCCTACTCTAAGTTCTCGATTTTTTTATAAAGCACAACGCGGTTACTTTAACTAGTCAGTGTATTTGTGATAAGGATGGCGCTTGAAACGTTTCGCTTTTCTATTGGAACTGCGCGTTTTGTGGCATAAATTATTAGTTGCAAATATACATACACATCGAATTCCGAAAGGAAGTCCTGCAATATCGGGTGGTGCAGCCCAAATATCCAGTCGTCTACATGAGGCGGTCGACCTAGCGCGGAGGAAGTGCTTCTGCCGAATGGCGTTTTAGGTTTTTTTCCTTTTTAGCACAAGCAAAACTACATGCAGCAAAAATTTATACATAGATGTCATCCCGGACTTGGTGCCACGCTGTATATTGTAAGGATATTACTTCGATTTATTCCGATCTTCAGCCGTTTTCAGTTAACTTAAATGTTCCTTACAAGGTCTTTGAGAAGCTGAAATCACGCTTTGTTCCGCTCTGCAGAGACTATGTCGATGAAAGAAGAAATGTGACTATAGCGATGAAACAATATAAACGAAAACGTCGGGCTTTGAACCCATCTCGCTGGCTCGGTTAACGTGCTTATTCAACCTTCTCCCCCCCCCCTCCCCCCTGCCGGCTCCTGTGCAGGCTCTTCGCACCGGTGCTTACGGCTTTAGGCAGCGCTGCGCAATCCTCTAAAGGACAACGGCAACGGGCCCATTTGCAAGGCACCAGCTCTGACGAGGGCTGCCTCTCAAGAACGCAAGAACAAGCAACTCCCTAACGACACCACTCGAGTACCACAGGCGAAAGAAAAGTATGCGTTCGCCATTAGCGCATTATGCCACGATGGGAGGCAGTTGCCGCAAAAGCCATATGCAAAAACAGCAGCATTAGCAGAAATGACAACCAGGCAGACCTCTTCTGTTCCATTAAAGCCCTTCTCCTCCTCCTCCTCCTTCGCAGCAAAAGGCGATGCTGTCGCCCCTAAATCCGCCTCATGCGGTAAAAGCCTAGGTTAGGGCGCTCGGCTACTGATCCGTAGTACCCGGGTTCGAACACGTGTGCTGTTCGATGTCAGTGCTCGTTAAAGATTCTCAGGTGGTCGAAATTATGCCGGAGACCTCCACTACGGCGCCTTTCGTCCACTCTTCTCTTCGTCCCTCCTTTATCCCTTCTCTTACGGCATGGTTCAGGTGTCCGCCGATATGTGAGACAGATACTGCGACATTTCGCTCCCCTGAAAAGCAATTTTCATTTTTTCTTTCAAAAGCCTGCTTGTGGCCCTTTTTTCTGTTAGCGCAGTGCCGAATTCTCTTCAAAGACTGAAACTCATTTTCATGTGCTTAACTCTCGTAGAGCGAACTCATTTAACATCACTGAACTCTCGAAACTCCGTTGAACCTCTCAACTCTCAACTGAACCTGAACGACTTCAACCATCTTTGCAGGCTGAGTATTCGAAATTTGGTTTGCCCCAAAAGGGCGTAGTGGAGTTTGCAGTCTTTCCTCCATGTCTAGTGCCGGGCGGTGGGTTACCAGCGGGTTGCCGGTGATGGGTTTCGAACCACCCACCTCCCGCAGCCAAGGCGGACGCCCAAGTCTCTAGGTTACGACTGCGTTGTTGCGTGTCTGTCGCTCGTGTTGCTGCGTAACCAAGAGCACCCACGTCCACAGGTTGGCCTTAACCATAGCTAGCACACGTGGGGATGGGAGCAGGCTCAACTGAGAATGTCGCTCCAGCAGTCATATTGTGTAGTTAGGCAAGCTTGAAGCTGGGGTGGGGCACAACTCTTGTAATTTTTTATAAGTAGTCGGTATGAACGTCCGGAGTTTTTTTTAATACAAAAATACATTCTAGCTATCGAGAACCATTTTTTCTCCTTTCTATGTCGTCAATGCAGAGTTCATCAGCATAAAAAAACCAGCTTCCAACTCATCTTCATAACACAGCCTCTGTGTCCTTTTGATAGTACACTGCACTGCTTACGTGTCCAGGCAATGCGCACACAGGTAACATGGGCCCGTTGGTAGGGATGATAATTATCCATGGTATCGAGGTGAGCATTGGATGACAAGGAAGAAGAGGAGGTTGCGAACAAGATGTCAGCCACCATTTCTCAAGAACCCATTTAAAGAGAATGAGAACTGCGATATGTCACCCTACACCTTTGCAGAAATCCTTCAGAGCTGCAGGCTAGAACAATCAGAATTTCCCAAAATGTAGAAATAATTAAGCAACGACTAAGAAATAACATTAAGGAGGATACAAACCAACACATTTCACGCCCTCAGATCAGTACGCACCAAGTAGCCAGATTTTTACGCGCTAAAATATCGGCACTCTGGAGACAACCGCTCGACTTGGGTTTGTCTCTTAGGGATTTTGTTTTGTTTTGTTTTTCATCAAACTTCGACCCTTGGGCACAGCAACAAGAATGCGCGCACCATCATTTAAAGCTTACTTCTAGAAACGAAGCGGCTTCCATCATGAAGGCCTGTATTCTTTCTTTCTGGGAATGCACAACATTCGTCCGTAATCAAACCAGCTAATACTCGGCACGTAAAACCCTCATCCGATATTCAGTAACCCATCTCAGAGGAACCAATTGTTCTTAACTTTATTATGCCAATCTGCACACTTTTTTTCTTTTTTGCAAATCGCTTTTGAGTATCTGTCACTCGCCTGCTGCGTACTCGCTGATCCCCCAGAGGGTACGTGCAATTTATCCCCTCAGGACAACCCCAATCCTTAAAATATATGTGCGTCATTTACGAAGAAAAACTGAATTGTCGGCCGCACATTGATCCTCTCATGGCGAAAAAGGATCTCGCCGTCGATACGCTGCGCAATCTGTGTCGCATCCGGTCAAGGAATGCGGAGAGAAGCGCTTCTTATACTTTACAGCATGTTCGCCTGAGCAATTTTAGAGATTTGATTTGTACGGTTCTCTCGTTCTCATACCCACAAGTTACATCCTCATGTTCTTTTGGAGCGGGAAATGCTTCGGTTGCGCCTTGGGCTCCCCAAGTTATCCGGAGGGGGGGGCGTAGAGCAGGAAAGATCACATGCGGCGGTGTGCTAAAGCCGACAGGACAGAAGCCTGTCCACGGCGCCAGCGGAGCTCCGGGGAATGATCCAGTTCTGTAACCTGAAGCTCGAATCCCATGCCCTTATCTAGGTTTCAATTTCTAACTGAACAGGCGTACGTCGAACTCAACGCGATGGCGCCGGTCACATTTCATGTTTTGTTGTCACCCCTGCTTCTTTTCCGGCGTCCATTGGTCTCGTTTTCAGACACCACAGGTTATTTTTGTGCAAACTCTACCTGGCTCTTAAGATGTTTAACTAAGTAACATCCTTCCGGCGCTCATCAGTGGGACCTGGGTTCAAATTATACTTGAGTTCATGTTTCCCAACAATTCCGAACTCCTGTCGGCTCGTATTCTGAACGGCTTATTACAGGAACAATTAACGACCTTTGCGACTAACAGTATAATTGCAACCGACATCTCGCAACACAGCGAAAAGGAAGCCCTAGAGATATTCTGACCGTTTCTTGGAGGTCTCTTTCTCTACGACTGCCCGATTTTTTTAACACGCTGAGTTTCTGGCGGCAGCCCTTGCTGTGCGCTAACTTTCCTCAGTCGCAGTTATAACTGATTTTTACGTCATGCGCGTCCTTCACTTACTCCTCTGACTCTCCAATCTTGAGCACATTCTATTCACTGCTTCCTCCTCATCTGTGCCTTGGACATCTCATATGGGCGCCTGGACAGAGTAGTGTGATTTTAGAGAACTTGGTAAAGGCATACCTCCGCGGACACGTGTTAACTTCCTGCCAGTCTACAGCGTATATCACAGCTGCTACGTTTCGAAGACGAACCTAGTAAACCAAGTAAAACGAGTCTCTTTTAACACCTACAGATCACCAACACATCCGGTTTTCCTGAAGCAGCAAGCTACCAGTGTTCCCCCTCAGCCTTGTGTTCTTTCAGCGAAGAACCTGGAACGTTGAATCACTTCTTTCTCTGCAATCAGTGATTCGCCCCTCCCCGCCAACTTTTCTTGAAATTCCGCTCCAAAATTTTGTCCGCGGTGGAGAGAAGTCACGAAGACGGGATTCTTCACAACCAAAAAATGAAATGAACAGCGGTTCATTTAACCTCAGCCCGCTAGCCAAATCAGGCTAGCTGACAGGCTTCTCTTCGAACTTCCTTCATATTTTTTTGCGATTTCCAAAATTTAAGTCTATTTCTGCCAGTACTGAATTGCTATCGTTTGGCGCTACTCAGCTGGGCCACAGCCATGGGGCGGTCCGTCCTGCTATACACAAGTTCATCTTTGCCTCTGTAAGGATCCTCTGCTAGGGGCGCCGATCACGCTGCTGCTTTAACTTCTCACAACATCTTCCTTCCTTCTTCATTCCAAGTTCTCACTATGGTTGCTTTTGTTCTGCGGTAATCGACGCCCCTTTCTTGTTCGTCCTTTCTGCATCAAAATTCTGTGCGGTAGCGGCAGGCCTTGATTTCTTCCCTGTGTGCCCAGCAAATCACCTTCGTGGGTGTGCACCCTACGCCAAGAGCATAACGACAGCGACTTCTTTGTGCAATCGATAGGAATTCCTTTCTCGAGCAGCTGCGCAAGGCATTCCGCGTGCGCATTTGATTTTTTTTTTTAGACGAAAACCTCGCGTAAAAATCACGAGGCCTGGGCCCTGCTTGCGCTATTGTTATGCCCATGTTATCTCTGAACACATCGCGACATGCTGCGACAGAAGTATGAATGCAGTGCAGGAACTTTGTACACAATATTTCAAACATTTTAATTTATCTCTGTCTTTCAGTCTGAACCCGACTTCGCACTAGTGACTTCCGAGATTTGCCATTTGTTTTGCAACACATTACCATGAGCGATAATTAAGTCTCGTTCCTTCACCATAATGTTTTAGACCTGTCGCGATAGTACTGCACAAGCGTAGACGTAAAAGCAATCTCTGCCACGCCCTAAGGATGTCAAACCGACAAGGAAATACTCTATGCTCCGCATGGGTGCATCAAAAATAAAAAGGCAACTAATGGTTTATGCATAGGGCCCTTCGTTTACAGTTTACGTTTTCAATGTCACAGGAGTAAGATCGGGATTTAAATTTTTTTGTTTGTCATGGTAGAACGATGTACAAAGTTGGCTTTTCAAGATGTCCCCAGGTACATCCAAGAATTCGAGTGTTTTCTTCGGGATTTTTTTCTCGGCCAGTAAATTAACTGTTCTCGCTTATTTTTCTGCAGGAGATTAGATTCTCTCTTCACGTTTAATAATTTCACAAATATTCTATAAATTAACGAGTGCCCCAAAGAAGCCTTTGCCAAAACATGATTTTTTTTTTTGCTCTCTGATTTGCTGGAATTACAACTGTCAATACATTGCCATCCCAGTGTGCAGCGTGTCCACTCCAGTGCTTTCTTGTGCATTCCCAAAGCATGATTTCAGCATCGCAGTGCCCACTTGAAACGGAAAACACCTTTGAACACGATGTCGGGTGTCATTTGCATCGGAAGCCCTAGGCACAGTGTCACGTTTATAAAACATCAGATAAGTGCGTGTGCTCTTGCCGCTTGCTTTAGACAGCTTAATTTTTGAACTTATCCTCAGGTACAGCCACTATGTGAATAGCAGCTGTTCAAGAAGGTTTGAAATCAGCTCCAACTAACCTACAACCCGCTTTAGAATGAGTAACATACGCGGTAGGTTTTTGTGCGATCCAGTGAGATTTTCCACTGCGAGACACGCGTTTTCAACAAACCGCCATTTAGGCCTGAAATCCCGCTTAACCACATTTTTATAAAATCTGCTCGGGGCTCAAAGTTGAGCAATATCACATTCTGTCCGATAACGAAATTCTTTAGGTATTACCAAAATTAACTTTTACGGAAAAACTTACCAAGAACTACGTCATACATTCCCCAAGGGAGCAAGTCCAGCTGTCGCAGCGCACTTAACTGTCCTGTCAGCAGCTTTCTGTTCTTTGTTCCTATCACGGCTGCGAAGGTTGGGAGCTGGTGTTTACACGGTCCGAAGTTTGAACCGGAACTGGGGCGCCAAGCGTCTGCTCCCGACATTAGCATGCAAGGCTGCGCAGAGGCTCCTCTGGGCTCCCTAAAAGGAGTCTTTCAATCTGCACTTCCTAACGTTTCCCATGTTCGCTTATCCACAGAGATCTTCTGTACGCGCCAAACTACACCGAACATCTCCGCAGAGCCTCACTCTCAAGTAGAATTTTTTATTCTCTGAAACGACGACGTAAACGCCCTCAAGTTTTCGCATCCCAGATCCAGGCTAGAAATACTATCGCTTGTTCGCATTTTTCTTTTGTAATTTCCGCTGCACTGCAGAAATAAACGTCAGAAGCAGTGCCAAGGCGACGCCTTTCCAATATGCGACGTGACAGTATGTTCGCGGCCTCGCGCATAAATTCTTTAATATGGAAACTGCACGCGGTGGCAATGCTTCGTTGGGTGGTTACTACGTTCGAACGCAGCTACCCGGAAAATGAGCGTGTTCGGTGCTCATGTCTGCAATGTGAAAGTAACGCATTTAGGGTTATCCCATCGCACGTTCACCAGGTCAAGAGCCCTCATGGTGACAGCTGCGTGTGCAGGAACGTCATTCTGTCGTCACTGCGCCGATCACAATGCTGCCGTTGACGGCCCGACAGTGAATAAAAGAAAAGAGTTCACCCGTTCCTGCGTCCACGTTCTCAAAGCTTCTGTCGCGGCCATTACTTTCAGGTTGTATGTGATCAACCTCACGCTTAAAATGTGTGACAGCAAGGGGAGTTGAAGATTCGGGCTTTATACGCGAGTGCATGTGCGAATATTTTTACCTGTGGCGGTTTCTTGGCAGTTAAGTAGTCATTGCCTGACGAGGCTGCCGGTAAAGTCGCCGCCGGCGACATTAAAAAAGGGACGAATTCTTCATGGAGCATTAAATAAGCACAAAATTCTGAGCCCTGATCAGGAAGCTCGCGAGGCAAATAAAAGCCCGGCTACAAATTCCGACATCAAACAGTTCTACATGATGGCGCTTTGTCATCATTTCTTATTATTTTTAGACGCCCGAATACTTCTACAGACGAAGAGGCCTGCGTCTCTGTAACATACTTTGCAAATGCGTATATTACGCTATGAATAAACCTAGTTTTCATTTATTTAATCACAAAGTTAACAAGGAAGGGGAAAGTCTCAGGTTGCTTGCCAACGTTTCGACTAGAGGACTTGTATTCGTCGGGGCAAAGCGTTCATCATTGGCGAGATTTAAACAGGGTCATCAGTCCAATGAGGAAAGCCCGATGAGGGGGAAAAGGGTGGGAAGTGGGAATGTTGTTAGGGGGGAGGGGGGGGGGGGGGCAAAAACAAGGCTGGTTATGCGTAGGAAGGCCGAAAGAACGACGCAACAGCCGAATTTTGAGGCATAGCCAATACACAGACCGTAAATCACCATGAGGCAATCTCTGAGTGCCGTTTATTTTTTTTACTCTGAGCAAGCATGTACTAGTGACAGCTCAAGTAGCATCTGAAGCGGCTGAGTGTATGCGAGGTCAGATATCAAGCTCGTTGTCATAAATCACGCGTTGTTACCTCTGCACGACCTAGCTGTGGGGGCTTTTGCCTGTTTGCACGCTCTTCTGACGTGAGCAAGGCTCATGCGGCGGTGTGGACTTTTTTTTTGTACAAGCTATGGCGCTCGTAACATTCTGTACGGAGCAACAAGAGGCTTCTTGCAGTAAGGTGAACAATATCTCTACGTACCCTGAGGTAAAAAAATACAAACAATTATCTACAAGCGGATGCGGCATTGCGTTTTTTCTGGTCCCCGTCTCACGTGTTACAGACAGCGCGCATAACACATGTGCTGCTAGTTACGGTCGACCGCAAACCTTCGGTGATGTGGCCATGGCAGTCGATGGGCGTTGTCGCCATAATCCGCTTCGCACTGGACATGTTTGTAAAGAGGGTGTGTTCTCCTCCTTACGTGCGAGCCGAACGGACGTCCGGCCAATAGACGCTGCGAAGGCCGTTGTTTGCTGAGGGAAACTGCCTTGAGCGACGGTCGCGTTCGCCTTAAGGCCCGATCGCGTACACGGCGGGCTTGGATGTAGGCCACGTTCTCAGCGTTATTCGAGCGGCAGTGGGAGCCACAAAATAATAGCGTGGGAAATCGCCGTAAGAAATGGGAGCCGAAAGAAGAAATAGGTGGGACATGCACGCGTGCCGGCTCGTGCTGCGCTTCGCTGTACACGAACAGTGTGATAAAACGCACTGAGTCAGTATCGGCGTAGTGTGCTGAGCAGCACTGAAAATTTGGAGCCTATAGTGATGAAGCTGCATGCAGACTACAAGTGTGCAAGCTATATAGCTCTAAGAAGTCTGGCGGGGAATCCATGGGGTTCAGTAACATATAGAAGGAACACATAGAGTGACATTATCGGTAGCATATAGAGGGTACGTCTTCACTTATGTTATTAGAAAAACAAACACTTTCGCTGCCACAATACTGTCCATGATGTAGCTTGCCGTGCTCATGACATGACCATGTCCACAGCTATGATTTTATATTTCCATACATAAGTGTCGGTAGTTTTAACCAATGGGGTACTCACGGGTGTGGGTTCACGAGTTCAATGGTGTGGACCACTGCTGTCGAAAACAGATAAATGAACGAGTCCGTTTATCCGTCTTTTGTGCTGCTGTAGCCTTTTGCTGTGATATACAATCCAACTAGCCCGCTAGTATTTAGTCAGACCTTTCCAATTTCGTACGGTTCAATGCGCCAGCTTGTCTTTTACCACTTCAGCCGTTCGTACTATAGTAATCTTGTTTTTGCTTAATTTAGTTGCAACCACATCTGTTTAATAATAGAAACAGGCAGGGCATTGGCCTTTAACAGATATTCGTGCCCCAGTAAAAATTTGCTTTAGATAAAAATTGCTTCTTCAGTCACCTCGGATAGAAACCTCGTATAAGCTTCTTGGGGCACCCTGGTAGCAGCAATGTCGAACATAGGGGATGCTGCAGAAAGCACGCAGCAGAAATGTACGGCAAGGAAAATAAGAAAGATCTAATGTTTGCCCCCAGCCCGTTCTTAAAATTTCCCTCGCGGTTGCATATGGTATGCATGGAGGATATTCAAGCGTCAATGGACAGGATACAAAATACGTTGTAGAAGCCAGTTTGAGGACAAAATTAACTCAAGAGCTTCGAAAAGTTAGTTTACCAGCATTCTAGGGAATGATACAAGCAATCTGAAGACTGAAAAGGAACGGAAAGCTTGCCCCATACCCACGCGCTGGGGAAAGCTTAAGGCCGCTGGGAATCTCATGAACCGAACAAGCCAAATCGTTTTCTTTGCGCCAATGACTGCAAATATGCAAATATGCAAATATACAAATACGCAAATATGCGTTTAAAGTTCCCCTAGTGCCACTTCCACTTAACACAACAGGCTAGATAGTGATCGGCTCATGTGCAATAAATGACAAGCTAAAATTATGGATACTGTCTGCATCAGCGAAGTCTACAGCTTATGCCCTTAGTCATGGAGCAGGTAACTTCTACTGAAAGGAGTCTTTGAGCTTCGAAGACCGCCAAAGGCTCTCCACGTGGAAAGCAGATTTGTAGACAATATTTCAGCAGCCTTCACTGCATGAATTTTGGCAGAGCAGGTCACGCTAAAGCGTTTGGTGGCAGGCTTTCATTATTTCCGTGTAGAATTGAACTAAGAGAACGAGAACGAAAGCAAAGTATGAAAACATGATATAACGCTCTGACTACAAACCAACGTCTACTAGTAAAAAAAAAAACTTGTCCGCAGGAAAGCTGAAAAACGAATGTGCGGGATGGCAAGAGGTTGATGGTGTTGTGAGCTATAGGATGGGGTAGCCATGTGAATATACCACCCCGAACTGCTTCACCATAGGTTAATTTTAATAATAATTAAACACGATAGCTTGTAGCACAGTTCTATGACCTTACAAATCTCTAGCACCATGCACACAAGATCCCACAATAGTCTACAACGGCCGTTGTCCCCATTTGGAATCTAGTTCAGTGTCCTCAACGGGTTACGAAGACAGCGAGAAGCCCCCTCTCCTAAATGTCCACATTTCACACGGGTAACCAAAGTCTTGCAGAGAACCAGGTGGCTCCCTTCCCTATTGCAAGAAGCGAGCAGGACCCAGTTCAGAATTGATGTGCTGCGCAGATCACAACGCGGAGTTATGGGTCGTACTTGCTTTCCGCAATAGGGCACGGCAGCTACATGGTCTTCTGCAAGACATTGATCTGTTCAGCAAATAAGATAATGGTGTAAATAACCGCAAACACCAGATGAAGACCACCCTGGAGTACGAGCAGAACATGCTCGAAGTCAGTGTGAAAGACACGTAAGCAGATCAATGGATTGTTGAATAACCAATACTAGACGTAAAATTCCGAATAAATGGCGAAAGCAAAAATGAAACCATACGCTAATGGCGCCAGTCTGACGATAACAGCGAAGAGATTGGGATTTGATAAGAAGCATTACTTCATTTATCTAACTAAGCAACAGAAGGCACACTAATGCATTCACTTTCTTGTTAGGAAAATCTATCCTATGCATTCCGGTTTAAGAGATTTTCTCTGCATAGCAATGCCTGCGAATATGAGCATACATCTACATCTGGCGCAATGACACCCCCGTTTTCCAATGTACTGACAGAACACAAAGCAGTTTGGTCCTGACAAATCTGAGCGTAGCCCTCTCAGCAACAAAGAGATACTTTTTATTCCAAATCCTTTCACGCAGTCCTCAAGCTTTGAAGCATAAGCGCGCAGTACCACTGCAATGAAGGAATTGTCTATGAGGGCAGTTGTGTCATGTGCTGGAGGAGTTATGAACGTACGATCATTGCTGAAAACGCGGTGCATGTGTCATACTTAAAGAAAACATAAGAATGGTTAAACCGGTTCTTAACGCCGATGAAAGGTACCACCGCTGAGTAGGAACATGGCTTCAGGCTCCTCCTCTCAAGCTCTCTGCGCTTTTTTTTTTCACTTCGCGGTGAACGTACTTGTCTCCGTCGATTTAGCCATTTCTTGTGCTCCCTCTAAGCATGACGCATACTGTACTTTGTTCCGGACTGTCTTGTTTCGTTCCATTCTTTTTAAAGCAACAAAAACCTTAAGAGACACAAGACAGAAGCAGGAGACAACACTGGTATTTTTGCAGTTTCTCTTCTTTTAATGTCTTATCAATTGGACAACGACTATGCCCTCCATTCTTTTACTTTGTCCCGTCGCAAACGGACGTTTGTAGGGCAGAATCTTCAAAAAATGCCACAATAACTAGCCCTCCGAAACACTCCTTTCTATGTCAGATCGTTTCTGCGTGCACTTGTGGTTTATAATGAGAAACTATTTTAATTTCCTTGACGATGCCTCCGAAAATTAGGCTTGATATAGAATTAAGTCAGATAATCAAACCAGATATAGAAGTGACCCTACCTGCTTGAGCACTACTGTCAAGACCACAATAAAATATAAGCTAAGAGAGCAACACGTGAAACACAATATGTTGTCAGTAAAAGAAAGCGAATAAGAGAAAAGAAAGTTAATCTAGTGTTGCTTATTTGCTTAGTTGAGCTCTCAGTAGCTATCTTGCGCTGGAGTGTGCTGTAGTTCGTTTTTTTTTTTTTTTGCTCAGCATTGCTTCTACGCTTCGCGATGGATATTCATATGTAAAACGACACTGTATCTGTTTGCCATTTCAACCCTTCGACATTTTACCAGTTGTCAATGTAAATTTCCCAAATAAACTTCCGTTTAAAGTTCGCGCTTCACTATGTTCGTCTTTTTTGCCTTCTGATTTTTACCAAATTACAGCAAATGTAAGTTCCGCGATTCTGCATGCTTTATGTGGGGTCATTAAATGAGTACGCTAATATTTATTCGATCGCGCGATTAGGATAGTGTGGTTTACATAGCCATCTGAGAAAAATGTTCCGTCGTTTTACGTAGAACTGGGAAAGCTTAACGAGGGCTGCTCAAGGGCGAATGAACGCAACTCATCTTTAGTGCACGTTCCTTGACTGACGTGGTGCCCTATGCCTTGTACGAGTTACTGAGTGTAGAACGTAAGCTTACAATCTACGAACAAAATCTCCGAAGAACGGCTGGAGGAGTAATCAGACAGTATGTCAATGCACCAGTGTGCCAGTGTAGTATGCGATCTTTTCATAGCTTCCGAGTCGACGTGATGGAAAGAGGAATATTGGCGAGACACATTTGGACGGCTTTCACATACTATCACGGGCGCCATGATGGCCGCCACCACCGAGCTTTTACAGCGGACAACAGAGCTGTTGGCGGTAATCGAACTAGGCCGTGATCCTGATCCACTTATACTAGGGCCTCTAGGACGTCAGTGCGAGCCACCAGCTGTTATAGCTCACAAAAAAAAAAATCGCAGGAAGGTTACGAGTGTATAACGCGAATAAGCAGTTGTTAGCTGGCTTGTGATCGCAAAGAAATGAACACTTATTAGGTTTGATATATTAGAGTAAATGATCTAACACTTACGCCGTATCTGCGATGGCACAGTGATTCGAGCAATCGAATCTTGTTTCGGGGTCCTCGCTAGGAGGTGCGTAAGGTGCTGGGCGGGCGGAACTGGGCCTCTATGTTGGAGGTGCATTTTTGCCGGTGGGCGCCCGAACGTGAAGTTTTACCAGCGGTTCCCGCCTGTGGGCTCGCGGACGCCGACGCCAACGCAACAAAACTGAGTAAATAGCTAAGTACATCTAACGTTGTGACCGAAGAGGCCACCGTAGCAGGGGCTTAGTGGTCAGAACATTAGCCTCGTATGCGAAAGGTGCTGGGAGGTGCGGGAGCTACTCGGCTCGTAGATGGGAAGTGCATTTTCACCTGGGGCCCAGTGCTCCGCTATGCGGACGGGACATTTCTGGGAAGCTGAGCTAAGAACTTCTAATGCTTTAAATGAAAAATGAGATCGCGAGAGTGTAATGAAGGAAAGAGAGGCAGGTAAGGAGGCTTAACACTCGCCTCTTCGCCGTCAAGCATCATAACTTGGCGTCTTTTAGGCGGGGCAAATATTTTGAGGCCAAATTTTGTGTACATTCACTACCTGATCTGTTATGTTGCTTCAGTCCGAAGGGTAAGTTGTGCTTTTGATACCACAGCCAGCGAACGGCATTCCTCGCTAGCTCTCAACCTTCACATCACAGGCGACAAGATCCATCTACAGGCGGAATAACTGAATCCGGATTTACAAAATATGGATCATGGCCTGGCAAGCTTTTTTTTTAGATTTGCTTATACTACTCTGAAAGGAACATATTTAAAAAAATGGAGCCGGTGAAAAGATGGTGCAATGAAATTTCTTCCGGGGCCCCTTTGTCCAGTCTATGATGTTCTCAAAAGAGAAGCCACGGAGTTGATTAGTGCAGACATGCGTGCATGTTTTTGTCACCTATTTTGCACTGCGCAGATGAGGCTGCGCTAATTATTTCAATTTACATGCGATGCGAGTCGTGGATATACAATTAGGGCATTCACTCCCCAACTGACTATTTAGCTCACTATTCATCAGGAATTAATCGTCCTTATACCTTGCCTTATTCAGTCCACCGGAAGATACGACCTCAGTGGCATTATCTTATAACGATTCTATTTAAAAGGAACACACTGGCAACCGTTACCAGAAGCGGCACAACGCCTGTCTGCCTGATAAAAAAAGAGGGAAGAGAGAAAGGAGCTACATGACATTACGTGGTGGCACTCGCAACAAAAAGAAGAACTAAAAGAAATTATACGGCACACGCAACGTACAACAAAATTAATGATTATTTGACGGCATTTTTTTTCAGCAGGGTAACCGCCTCTGCTGAGCTAAGTTTCTTCGAGGTTATGGCGCTGCTATTGCCAAAAAAAAAATGTGAACGCTGCAACACCGCACTTTCTTCGCGGCAAATGTGGTTCGGCGAGAGTGCTAATCAAATTTCTGCCTCGCTACGACGACCTCCTGATACGTGCTCCACTTCACTTGACCGACTGTTGGCGAGATGCTCATTTGCGGAGAAACGGTCTTTCCGCCAATTTGCCTTCCTCGACCGCCGAGCCCCGCGTGATTGCTCACAGATCCACGAATGAACCTGGCGGAGTGACCACTAATGGCCGTGCTCCTCAAAAAGCAATCAAGAAGGAGCGATCGTTCTCATCGCTTTGCAACCCTTTCCAGAGGAGAAGGCACTACGGTAGAAACTAGAGCAAGCAACGAATCGAGCGGCGGCCAAACGAGCGGGTGTCTATCCTCTGGCCCCCGCTCCGTCTGGGCGCTGCTTCGGGCGGCGCCTCGGTCGCCCCGCATCTCGGGGCAGCAACACGGCGCACTTGGGACCAGTTCAGTCGCAGCCGCCGCTCCTCGGCAGCAGTAGGCACAGCCTCGCTCCACCCAGCAGTCCCGCCCGCACGCGGCAGCGGCATCTTCCAGTCGGCGTGCTTCTTAAAGTGGGGCGGCGTGCGCGTGCCTCTCGCGCCATGGGTCGCGTCCAAACTTCGTCTCACCGCGCCGCCGTAGGCTGCCGCCTCCTGCCCCGCTTCTGCTTCTGCTCCCTCTTCTTTTCCGCGCTGGTCCTGGTACCCAACGCCGGTGCCCTGGAGTACATCGTCGGGGTCATCATGGTGTCGCGCTCCGAGGAGAACCGATTCGACATCCAGCGCATCGGGCCGGCCATCGACATCGCGGCCGAAGAGACCTGTCGAAAAGACTACGAGACGCGTCTGCGACTGACGCCCGCCTACTACCCGCATAGGTGCTCGGCGCGCTTCGCCATAGGCAGGGCCACAGACCTCGTCAAGCAAGAACCGAACGTCACCGCCTTCGTGGGACCTTCGTGCAGCAGCGACCTGAACATTGTGGAGAGCTACGCCGGCTACCGGCACATTCCCATCGTCACCGGACTCGGGGACGGCTTCGAGCGCACGCCCAACCAGTCGTCGACGCTCATACGGACCTCGTATGTCCTCAGAGACAAGGCCCGGGCGATATTGGCCTTCCTGGGTCACTTCGAGTGGCGAAAGTTTGGCATCGTGTACCGCGACCGGAACGTCTACTACGAGTCGCTGTTCAACGAGCTGAGCGAACTGGCCGAGGGACTCAACATGAGCATCACATGCAAGCGCCACTTCCTGCGCAATGAGAAGACCAAAGTGGTCATGTCGGACCTGCGAGCCATCATGGCAGACATCAAGGAGTGCGCCAGGAGTGAGTCCATCTCTGTTGTTTACCTTCACATTTCGATCGCGAGATTAGGCCTCCCTGAAATTCTGAAAGCTGTTACTAGCATTGCGCGAGGCATATAAGCGCTGTTTGCGCGCATGCGAACGCAAACGCGAGAGAATCATGGCAGTAACATTTGGCAGTGCCAAGTGCATAAAAATAATTTTGTTAAGTCTAGCTTTATTGCTCAGTGTCAATATTTATTCCAAGTTTTTATTCGTTTTTGTTTTACTATAACATAAATATGTTGAACTGTCCGATAAGAGAGTTTAGTGTGTTTCGTGTCCAGGGAGCTGGCAAGCTTCTGCATCCCATGGTCACGGTTCGCTGCGTCTGAATTTTCTCTACTGTGCAAACAATATTCGCGCGCCAGGAAGGCTATATGCGCCGCATCTACCTAACGAGAGAAAAGGCTCATGAAAGTCAACTATGTTCACGGCATATGGGCGACTTCTTTCTTCATGCTGCAGACAGTAATGCATAGAGCTTCGGGCGCACTGACTGCATCAACACCGTAACACTTTTCCTGTTGCCATTTCCAGCTGGCGCTTAGTTGGCTTTCAGTCGAGCTTGATGTTGAAAGGGTCATCCCAGCATGCTTACATTTTATTTCTTTTTTTTCTCTTGTCGGTGGTTAAGAAAAATTTCTTCAGTGCAAAGTCGATTCACAGTCGATGGACAGGAGTCAACAGCCTGTCATCAAAACGGTGCCTATAGGACGAATTCATCCACTGCCCTGGAACTCCGTGAGCACGAAGAATAGCTTCTTAACAACAGTTATTAGTGGTCCCGGTGAAGAACAGCTTCTCGGAAGGAGTTTGCCGGCGGCCTAGCGCACGCTTTTGCCAATGGAAAAGATTAAACGATATTCAGGAAACGTGGCGGCGGAGGAAAGCGTCGTTGGAGGGTGGTCATTGATTTCATGCCCTTTCAATGCCACATTATAGCCCATTATTGCTTACCCCACGGGCGATTCGCTATCTGCGCACCGGGCGATACTGCGCCATTCGCAGTCACGAAGCTAAGGCCTGACATCGATCTTTGAAACGGTTGCAGTGTACGTCACAGCGAAGGGAACCTCTAATCGCAAGTCCTTAACTTTAAGCTGCCGATTTTCGTACTCCGCCCGTAAATACTCTTCATGCAATCATCGTACTTACCGTCATTTCTGGCATACAGTCCACACCAAATGTATAGTGGGCTAGACTCTCCGCATTCAACACATAGATTCGTACCGGGAATTTCGTGTTACATTGGGCGATATTGAAAAATAAAGTGCTGTATGGTCATAAGCTTTGTGTATGTAGCATGCAAAACCCAAAATAACAACTTTTAAATTTGTAGGGCCCTCGAACTGTACACCGGAATTTACACTAATGTGTTAATGAGGCAGACGTCTTGGGTAAACGCGAACATTTTGCCTACAGAAGGCAACAATTCGATTCCTTCGGTTTCTTACGTATACGCAGTTGTGCAAAGCAAATACGCTGTGAAATGGACTCTTTAATGTAATATTTGAAAAGTACTAAGTTATACGCTCATTTCTTTATGCGTACGCCAGTCAAGATCTTATTACAAGTTTAGAGACTGTTACGATTAAAAATTCACACGTGTTGGCGAATCATCATATTGCGCTAAATGTTTCAGGCCCTGCGACACTCTGGATTTCAGTGACGCTCGATAAAGGTCGTTACAAACACAAACCACGCCCTTCTAATGTCATGTATCCGGTCTAACTCTGCAGCAGATGGTTGAAAGCTTCAATGTTACATACTTTACATATATCTGACACTGCGAAATACTACCTTTTTTATGCACGGATAGCACTACAAGTCCATAATTAGCATTTACAAAAGTACCTTGAAAATAAAATTCATTCTACTATCTACCCTCACCATTACTCAGTTATTATTTCTGAAAAGCTACATTCCTGATAACATTTCGTCGCAAACGTTAACTACGGTTGCTGCAAACGGTTGTTCCTCAGTGTCATTCCTTTTGTTACTGGTCTAGTTTGTGTGCATCAGGCCCCATTTCGGTATATGTGAAAAACGGGCTTCCAAAAAGTTAAAAAGTGGGCGATATATTCCACTAATTGGCATACCCCTGCGTTCTCCCTACTCCATAACTTTCGCCGTGTCAGCGAAAGGCGCGCTTTTAATTAGGCCGTACCGTGGCTACGCTACAGACAGGGGTGAAAATATAGCTTAGTAACAATCGCCAAAGCGGTTTCTGCCAGCGACACCGAGCGGCTGCTTGACGCAGATAACATGTTCTCGCGCACTGAGCCTACATGGATGAGCGGAAAAGAGCACGGGTGTCTGCAATGTGGTGCGGTGAGGGTCTCTTCGGTTTACCGATGCAAACCACGCGTAACATGGATTCTGAGCCGGTTGGTCAAGTGGGGAAAGCTGCTTTTCCCCGTGTCGGAAAACACAAGAGAGTGCAGGGTCTGAAAAGAAGAAAGGCAGCAGCGAAAAGACGTTCCACGCCCATTTTGATTCTACGCACGCATGGTGTTGTATAAAGGAAGAACAATAAAGTTAGAAAGGAACAAAGCAGTGTTTTAATTAAATGCTAGCTAAAGTGCCCCCAAGAGTCGTGGCTTCCCGACAGGAAAACCAAAAAAACATATGAGAAACTGGCCCACGATCTGTAGATTCGAAGAATATGGGCAGCGTTTCGGCTACAGCAGCTACGTAAAAGCAAAATGAAGCACCACTATTTCTGCGTGATTTTTTGTTGCTTCTCTCTTTTATTACCTGCGGAATTCACTTTGTTGCACATAGGCCCGGAAGCTGTGGGAAAAGGAGTGGAAGGGCGTAAAAGATTCGATCCCGGTCGATGTCCGATAGCCCGCGGGGCACGACGGATAGGATGTATCCGAAGTGAGTTCCCGGAAGTGTTCCTCGAGGTCGTCAGAGTTGTTGACGAAGTCAATAAAGGATCCTCAAGCAACAATTCTGCCGGCCTGTTCGGCTGTACTGTGTGGCTTGGGCATATCCTGCATATACTTTGTTCGCCATTTTTCCTTTGATCGCAGAGGTGCGTTAGCATCCGATGGGATACCGTACAGGTTTGCAGCAGATGTTCCTGTGGAAAGGGGAGGTGTCTGTAATGGAGGAGGATGGATTGAGGGGGGGGGGGGGGGGGTCAGAAACGAGAAGGAGATGGGGACGGGCTAATTATTTATGCGCTCGATGTCACCGAGTAGTTATCTTGATCTTTTGGTTGACAATTTTTGAGACCGGGTTAGGATTTTTTGGGAAAGAATTGGAAAGAGAGAGGGGGGAGGGGGTATTCATCTTTCATCTGCGGATGGTTTACTCCGGAAATCCGGCTTAAGATCGATTCACAGCTGACTCTGTAAAACCTGGCAATGTTTCACAACGATGTGTTATCTGCCTAATCAGCGCAAAGCGAACTGCTCATCTTTCATCGCCAGTCGCGCACCGCTGAACTGCGTGTGCCACATGATGGTTAAAAATAAGCGACCTCTCGTGCCTAGCGCTGCATATCAACCGTTTAACCGCCGGTAGCGACGAATAAGACACGGCTGCAAGCACGGAACGATGGGAATGTGCACGCCACTGTCTCGACACCTTAAGTGTAATGTCAGATGTTGCGAGAATGCAGTTTCGCCGGTTTATGCCAGCGGTCGCGTGCCCTGCCTTATCTTGTAGCCAGTTGTACTTAAGCTATTTCAGATCTGCGGTAGATAAGGCACTGATTCTAAGTAGGGAGCCGAGACATTACTTCAAATAGTATTTTCGTAATTCGTATGGCGCTGCGAAGTGACTGCGGTGCAGTTGATCAACAAACTGGAGCATCTCTTTCCGGCTATACTAAGCTCAATATACAGTATGAGATGGAAACAACGTGTTACAAAAACCGGTGATGTTGCTCTGGCCGGTGCTTGAAATACGCGCCCCAGGAAGAAGTCGGTGAGGCACGAAGTCACGCGCAATCGCACGCACATATAAAATCAGTCAAACGGAAAGGGCTATTTACAGATCTCCATTCAGGTCAGCGTACTAGGGAGAACTTTGTGCAAGAGAAGGCCTGTCATGCCAGCGGAACTTGCCCACGCTCCAAAAAGGTCACACCTCTTGAGACGCCAGCCAGGACAAGGACAACAGGCGAGGACAAGAAGTTCCCTAGGCCTCGAGGTTCACTGAACCGCCTAGGAGAATTTAAAGCGAGTAGGGCGAACAAGCCTACTGCTATTCACGGATCCTTGACATTGGCTGCGCGCTTGACTGGGAGGCTCCGTAATGCATGACAATCGCCCTCTTCCTAACCAAGTGTAGTTAAGGTGAGCGCGATCGCGTCGTATTCTTCACTAGGAGTTGTTCTGTTCAATGGTGCGCCATAGGAACAGAACTCCTATCTGTGCTGAATTCACCGGGACTGACCGAACGCGTTGAAACGTTGAATTTATGGGCTAGCTATATTGTATCAAGTAAAGAAGAGCCGTTTAAAAAACAAGGAGCCGCCGCGGTGGCTGAGTGGTTATGGCGCTCTGCTGCTGGCCCGAAAGACGCGGGTTCGATCCCGGCCGCGGTGGTCGAATTTCGATGGAGGCGAAATTCTAGAGGACCGTGTACTGTGCGATGTCAGTGCACGTTAAAGAACCACAGGTGGTCGAAATTTTCGGAGCCCTTCACTACGGCGTCTCTCATAGCCTGAGTCGCTTTGGGACGTTAAACCCCCATAAACCTAAACCTAAACCTAAAAAACAAGGCTCAGGTAAATAGGACATGACACCACAGCGATTATTAACTGGGTATGTGGGGTTTAAACTCCCAAAGCTGCACATAGGCTATAAGAAACACTGTAATGGATGCCTTCCTATTAATTTCAATCCCCTGAGGTTCGTCAGCATGTACTGAAATCGCACAGCAAATGGGCGTTTTTGCATTTCGCCCCCATCGAAATGCGGCCTCCGCGGCTAGGAGAGTTGTTATTAACTGCCTTAAAAACAAGTATATACCACAATTACATAGCAGAAACATTGAAGGCCTTTTTATATTTCACTTTTGATTTTTTTATTCGGCTTCTTTTTGCTTCCTTACTAATCTGAACAAACTCTAAGCCTTTCTGCAATAAATCATCTTTCTTGCTCTTTCAACATATTTTTTTTTCTTGGCGTGGTTAAAATAACGCCGTAATATATTCTCATCCTTCCTCTATTTCCTTTTGTTCACACTCAAAAGCAATCAAATCCATTAAAGTGTCAGTGACACCGGTGAATCTAATTAAATACAGGATGCTAGACAGAGGGTTGAAGTATTTCTGTGTTAACAGAACCGAGTGAAAATGACGGCTTTCAGAGACAACCCGGGGATATCACAGTGATGCCGTACCTTGATCATGATCAGGGCTGAAGCCACACCGTACGCTCTGATTAAAAAAAAATAACTGTCTGTCTAAACGCAGTAATGCTCTGCTTGACAAAGATGGCATGCTCCTGCCATTAGTAGCACATACCTTTCTAAAGTTCAGTCGCGCTGCCTATGAGAGCAGCAGCGCTGTTATTTAGCGCAATAATTACGTCCTGTTTTCTCCTAGCTTACAGTACACCTGCGTAGAGAAGCAACGAGCTTTCTAGTGTAATTTTTTTTGAGTAAACGGTAATATACAGCGTCGCGATTTTTTTTATGTTAATGTGCTTTGCAAGATACAGCTGGTCTCTTTTTTTTTCTGCTGCGATATATCGACACACAAGTGCCAGGGGAGTGCATGCCATTAAACATACAAGGCGAGATATTGCTTCGCCAGCTCAAAAAGCTTGTCCGTTGGGAAACTTGCTTGAAATAGTTTAAATTTCCAGTTTTGTAGGGAGGAACTGCGAAAAAACATAGCAAGTGCAGTTCACATAAAGGTGCTCATATTAACTTCAAAATCGAGTGCCGCTTTTTGTCAAAGGAACGTTAGTGATACTAGAGGCATGATGACCTTCCACCGTTCATCTCTGACGGAAACAACTGAGCGACAACATTAGTATTCAAAGCAAAGTTTCAGCCACAATGGGTAATACCGCTGGCTTTATCCTAGCATATTCTCGCCATTAACACTCCTCTACAAAGCTAAGTTGAACGAGTTCCAAAGTTCAGTATTAAGAAAAATGTGTTTCTTATCACTGCTGCTAGCAACGTGCTTTGCGTGGCGATTGGTGACTTTATTTCTGGCCGCCTTCGCATTCAGACCGACCCCTGACGGTGGTGGTGGTGAAAATCCTTTATTTAATGAAAGAGGTGAGGCTCTTTAAAGAGCCCCGCAATGGGTGGAGTCCTTATTCCGGGACCCCATTGGTCGAAGCCGCCAGCTTAGCCCTCTTGACCAAAGCCTTTTGGGACTGAAGGTCCGAACAGCCAAGCAGGGCCGCCTCCCATTCCTCTCTGGTAGGGTTGGGGTGGGGGGAGAGAGCTGAGTTGCGCTGGCAAGCCCAAACCATGTGGTAGGTGTCAGCCACCTCCCCACAGTGTTTGCACCTGCCAGTGAACGCGGGATCGAAGTGTTTTAGTACTGCCGGGCACAGCATTGTGTTCGTGAATAATCGGAGTAGAACGCGTTCGTTTGCTTTCCCCAGTCCCTTTGCAGGGGCCGGGTAGAGGCGATGCCTATCCTTATAATAGGATGTGATAGCTTTGAAGGAGAGTAAGTAGCTACCTTCAGGTTCCAGGTGCTCAGGAGCCAATGGGAACGCCCGGTGAATGAGTGCTCGGGCCGCCGCGTCTGCAGCTTCGTTTCCTGCTAGGCCCTGATGGCCCGGAGTCCAAACCAGGCAGCGGGGTGTAGGATCGGTATCCCGGCTGCAGTTCCTTAGTATTCGTTCAGCTAGTGGAGTTATCCAGCCAGCCTCATAATTGCGACATGCCGAACGCGAGTCTGTTATTAGTGTTTGGATTTTGAATCAGAAGCAGCTAGGGCGATGGCAACCTCTTCAGCTTGTGTTGTGCCTGGGGCTCGAAAGGAAAGCCCATCCACCTGTATTTCTTGATGTATGACCGCGGCCGTGTACCACCCCCGTGGGTAGGCCCAGCTACATCTACGTAAAAGACACCATGTTTGTTGCCATAGTGGTGCGCTAAGGCTTCCGCCCTAGCCTGACGACGACCACTATGATCCTCCTTGTCCATCTTAGTGGGGAGGGGTCGAACTCTGACGGCGCGTCTCCAGAGTTCGGGCACTCGGACCCGCTCCTGAATGTGAAAATCATGTTGGATGTGAAGGCGGGCTAGCAAGTGCCGACCCGACTTCGTTTGGGCTAGCCTCGTGTATTGATTTGTGAGATGGGCTGCGCGTTCGCCGGTGGGACTTTGTAATGTCGCACTGGAATTCATAAGGATAAAAAAAAACGCCCAACCACGGGGTTTCACTGATATTTCAGCACCTTATACGTGCAAGGTAATTCCCATCATTTTCATAAAAAACAAAAAGATTTACCGAGTTTGTACTTCAAGGCTGTACCTGAAAATATTAAGAAAAAAAAACAGCCTTTCGCACAGGAATTCGTCTAACTTGCTACCATGAGTGACAGGCAGCCTCTAGAAAACGCGACGCTCATTTCAACAAATCCCTGTCACAGAGTCCACATTAACCCGTCATATCTGCAACCCACGTGCAACACGACTCCGACAAATCGATGTACATGCATGTCGTTATTTGGAACTAAGCTTTATTTATGTCCGTTCAGGAATACAGTTCTTTTTTTTTAAATTACCACTCTCATTTCGGTCGCCCTTTCTTCCCGTGTTTATCAACTTACTAGCTCTAGTGAATTTTCTTCGGGATGAGTAGCCTACCGGTGCTGGAGTGATTAAATCTCTAGGCATTATTTTTTTTTACTTTAGGTGGCTTCAATGACTACCTCTTTCCAGAACTGACGGTAAATCGCCATATAAAGCACAATGTATTTTAATTAGAGCTGACCTATGAGATTGCGATATTTGCAGTTTAATAAACGGGAAGTTCGACGCGGGCTAAACAAAATACGCCGTAATTGATGGCCCCTGATTAGCGTCGACCACTAAAAGGTTCTTTATGCTGCATTGACATCGCACAGCAGGCGAGGGCATGTTTGCATTTTACTTTCATCTCTATCTGACCACCTTGTCTGGGATTTCGACCCTCCACTCAGCAACCATGCAGCACATCCACAAAGCCGCTGCAGTGGGGGAACTTTTTCATCTTTTTTTAGTACCGGAACCATGCACATCAACGCGCAGGTTTTAGTCAGCAGAGAAGAAAAAGGTGTTCATTAGTCATCGCGCTTGTGCCGTCTTACGTGCTCCGCCGTGAGAGAATAATTCCACCCCGATGGCCACACTCCGCCCCGGCCGCAAATAGCGCCCGCGGTCCCCTGGTCGCCGCGACGTAAAGCGAAGCTGGCAAGGCGCCTACCCGATGCGAGCGACACTCAGAACAGGCGGAGTGACATTGAAACGGTGCACTTATCGGTTCCAGAGTGGCCGCCCCTCGAAACCCTCAATTAACCCCGAGCGGTGCTGCGTCCACCCTTTGTCTCCTTCTTGGAAGGACGTCCTTGTACGTCACAATAAGTTGCCGTTGTTTGTGGCGTCCGAGAAACAAGTCAAGGCTTTTGAGCTCGAGCAGCACGCTAGTGGTCGCAAGCGGTCACGAAACGCAAGGCAGCTTTTTTTTTCAGCCTGAACAACAAAACGCGAAACGAACCATGGTGGGCCGGGCCAGTATCCTCTGGACGCAGTACATTTATTTTAGAAATGTACAGCTCATCATCTCCAGTGTACCAAAGAAGCAGCCGTTCATTATCTTGGCAAACAGCCCCCCCCCCCCCCCCCTCCCGCTGTGTTTTTACTGCACTTCAGATTCTGCCCAGAGTTGTTGTTCAGACACCCTTAGTACGTCTTCAAGTGTCAAATCTATAGAATTAATGCGATGAAGCCATAAATTATGAGTCGCATCTGCAATGGCAGTGGAGCAAGAAGACGGAGTGATTTAGTGAATCTTGTAGAGATACGTTCAAAATTAGGGCCGCAACTGATATGAATCATAGTCATTGTTTTCATGACCCACACTTCGGCCCTCTAATCTTAATCGCTTAATAATCTTAATACAGACGACGAGGTATGTTACTCCTCAGCCTGCTTTCAAAGACAGGGCTGACCGATGACAATGATAGAAAAGAATGAGTTGAGAGCATAATAGGTACAAGGTAGCGCCAATAGCTCGTATAACATACCATCTTTTATTCGATCATATTTCATTATCTTCGACATCCCTTAATCCCGCACCGATAGCACGGCCGTGGCGTCGCCCATGAAGTAAGCCAGAAATAATAAGATTGGAGTAGAATTTTAACGGGCAAGTTATGTAAGGCTGGCCTAGAAAACTCTTCTGCAGCAGCGGAAGTCGGAGGTTGGAGAAATTTCATATTGAGAGCCTTTCCTGTTTCGTAACGTTAACGTGGACAACAAAACTGCGAAACAAAGACACATTTTTACGCCGCATACTCTGTGGCCACCATCCGACCAAGTGAAACAAAACGCATGTCTCCGTCCCAGGAGGCCACGTTTTCAAGCAGGTGCCTCGTTTTTTGTTTTTTTTTCTATTCAGCGTCCGGAAAAACTACGCAAAACTAGCAAGGTGGGCACGTACGTAAGCAGAATAGATGCACATGTCATCCACTGTCTTCGTCCCACACATATTCGGCATTTATGGATGCCTGCTTTGCGTGTTCATTAAGTGTCCCAGATAATTGTTTCCCCATAGGTCTAGCGCACGGCTTTGAGGGAGCGTGACAGAGTAAAATGCAGAACAAGGTAAGCGTTGTTCTCACACCTTGCCAGCGCCACGTTATCCTCGTGCTGTCCAAAAATGAAGACCAACGAAATTTCCCAAGCCTGCGTTGTTTTCTGGCGTTTTTTTTTCTTTTCCGTTGTAGCATTCAATTCGCAGCACTCCCTTTATTGTGTTGTCCTCGCTTTGTGCAGATAGTTATCGTTAATAGAGAGTTTTAGAATTGGGGACCCAAGACTGTGGGGCCCCAAGACGCGTTGCGTAATTGCTCTTGGGTTTAAAGGAGCAGCAGAGTTTGAGAATTGGGTCAAACGCAGACAGCGTTGGGTCGAGCGCTCGTTACGCCACAGTGGTGAATATAAGTAGGTGCTTGAAAGCAACAACAAAAAAAGCTTTTCTTGCAAGTGAAAACGAACAGAATGCATTTTTGACCAAGAAGAGCTAACAGTAAAATCTGAAACGTAATAGTTTTGTTAGTACTATAAATTAAGTAAACCATTTTAAGTCAAGCGAAGCCAATCGTAGCCAAGTGCTCTTAAGTGGTGTTCTTTTTTTGGTGATTCACTTCAAAACTGCGAATTCACCTGTGTAAAATGGCAAAAATCAGTCGAAGGACACCAAGCTTGCTCTGCGATCATCTGCTGTACGCTGATTTGAGTTGGGCTGACATCGAAGATCTATTTCTGCCGTTGCCAGAAGCGATTTACCGACGACATGGCCGGCGGCAGTATACGTCTCGCAAAGGATGGCTCAACGTCGCAAGCATTGAAGACGAAGTCTTTCGGAGAATGTTCCGTTTTGAGAAGCAAGACATTGATGAATTGTCATCTGCTCTCTTAATTCCCGATACGATTGAGAGCATTCAGAGCTGCGGCTTGAACGGCTCTCCTGGCTATCTCGCGATTTCTCGTCACTGGCGAGGGTGACCCAAGGCGGCTTGGGGGACCACGCTAGTTTTCGATTTTTGGGTCTTGGGTTAACGCGAACGCAAGAGCCCAAGACTGGCTTGGGTTCTGCGCATGCGCACTTACGGCCGGCAGTTCTCTTGGGGCCCCAAGCCGCTTGGGCCCCCAATTATAAAACTCTCTAATGCATCGACCAAACGTTGTAGTTCGCTCAGGCTTCACACCTTTCTCATTTATGTTTATTAATGTAAATGGCGGTTATTAATAGGTTTTCTATGCTTCCCTCGTTTCTGTTTAGGCCACCTTTCTGGCCGAAAAAATCTTTATATTTTCTTTTTTGTTATCGCTTTTCTTCACTGCAGACTAAGACTTGACATGCGTAGTTGGTAAACTATAACAGGGTCATTCGTGAAGTCTTTGTCGATAGCACAAACTTAGTTTCCATGCGCAAACAGACAGAAACGGGCACTTGCAAGAAGGCTTGAAAATGCGTCGGTCATGAGCAAAGCTATCAAAATCTGTTACTGCAGAGACTGGCCCACACAAAATGTGCGACCAAATTTCTTATTCGCACAGATTGTTTGCTTTCGTGCAGCTGGATGCAGCGCCATGTAATCTGAGGGATGGCAGCTTAGTTCTTAGTAACACAAGACAAACAAAACACAACAGAGGAAACAAAATACTAGTAGAAAATGCAGACAAGAATAAAACTATTCGGGATTAATACCGCTAGCTTGATGACACACACAAGCTGTAAGAAAAGTGCTTACCTGTTTTCTTTCTACTCGTATTTGTTGCCACGGGGACGACAGCGTTTTCGGCAGGCACCTGAGCTTACTATGGTCCCATGAGAAGGTGTCGCTGCCGACGAACCGACGAATCCTCTGTTACAAAAGCTCCATTTTCAGCTCGGCGGTCTTCGCTACCCAACTTTCTCGCAGCAAGAAGATATTTCCATACACTAGTCGTCTCCAACACAAGGGTTCTCATGGGACGTGCACTCAGTCAATAACTTTCTTACCAGCACCCCTATCCTCACTATGAGCCTGATTGCGTGCACTAAAGATCAAAAGCACCTCCATCATCATCGCCATCATCACAGCCACCGCGATTTCATAACCAGCGACATCGGTTGATCTGCGCCCACTGGAGGGCAAAGACCGCTCTCAATACTCTCCACTCACATTTGTCCTAGGCAAGCAGTGAACGACCTATGCGAGCAAGCTTCCTTGTCTTATTTGTCCACGTGACTTTCCACTGGCCCCGCCAGAGCTTTCTTTAAAAATCAGTTATTCTTAGACATTTACGAAAATGTATGAGCTCTCGAGCCCTCCTCCGTCCAATGTCACAATGCAAAGTGCTCCAATATCGAGAAAACGAACGGCAAATGAGATATCAGAGACGCGGTGAACTCCGCCAGGACCCACCACTCTACACAAGCTGCGGCGCATCACAGTGTGAGACGCGTGAGAGATGAATCGCATGCCCGCCACCGGGGAGCAGCACGCCGGCGGCTAAATATTTGTGTTGGAAGCTCTTCCCGCCCGGCCAGGGTGCCTGGTATCGCCGGTTGAGCCCTTACCCCTCCATCTCTATCGCACGTATGATCCTCGCTGCTCTCTGCTTCCCGTTGGTGTCTCGTGGAAGGGTGTCCACAAAACGAGGTACACTCAGAAGTGCACTCCCTGTCCGCTGCTTCATGGGCAGCTTGTGTGTCCGAGGCACCACGGATCGTATCTGGCATGGATCCTTCACTTGTTCCATTGTTTGGCTTCTTTACAGTTGGATATCCCCGCTTTTACAGCGATAGCTGTTAGGCGCCCGTCCCTGGTTTCCGCGTCGTAGTCGTCCGGTGTCGTCGCCGTCGGCGTAGCCGATGGGTGCGTTACCATGGTTACCATGATTACCATCCATAGTTACCATGACAACCCGGGTATGGTTATCATCCCGCATGACACCACGTACGATGTGTTAAGACCTTTATTAATCGTGTGTGTCTCTTTGTGTCTCATCGTCTGATGTCACCTTATGTCACGGTCAACCTGGGTCGCCTAAGCCTACGGGTGGCTCTGCTTGGAACAATCGCCTACCAAAACGAAATTCCTACACAGATATCGCTGAATCTCGCGTTACATAGCTGGCGATCGACATTTCTGCCTTGCTGTCGACCATGACGTCACAAGCGGAAGCTGCCTCTGAGGAAGAGCCAGAACAATGAAACCGGGAAGTAAACATTTACAAGGATGCAGCCCGAGAGGAGAGCAGTCTGATGGTTGCTGTCGTGAGAGCTTAGAAAAATCTGCAAAATTAACGATTACCTAAATGAACTGCCCTCAACGTGGTATAGGGCGCGTCGTGTATTCGTCATTGGTTATCAGGTGAACGTAGTAGCGTCATTAGAGTGAAAGCCACGAGAGCGAACAGGCCTGAAGTCAGATATTTGGCCATCAAAGAATCAAGGGAGGTTAGGTATATCGTGCACAGGGCGTTTCCTTGGAGTATCTCGCGCAAAGAGGGCACTTCATGTGCAGCGTTAATGGGTAGCTCCTCCCGTTTCATTTATTCAGTCGTTGCTTTCAGTCAGTGCGCCTGAACTCGCTGCTTTCTTTCCGTAATCTCGACCATTATTTATTGCTCGTTCTTAATTGTATGCAAATGAGCTATTTTGACGCACTGGGGTCTGAATGAGTCCTCGCTGTCTGCTTTCACACATATTGAAGTGGACACTGTCCTAACGTTGTCAAAAAGGGAAGCGCTGCCCGATGCGCTGTGCAAAGCATTCACGGTCCCAGATTTTTAAGAGCTAAAAATAAACATAGAGAAGCCGTTTTGGCAATTTCTGGTCATCACAAAGGATACGTGTTAAAAAGAAATTTAAAGTCCGCTCGGATTTTAATAACGTACCGCGGTTACACATGTAGTCTAGCGCGAATTGAAAGTTATCACGTTCCTACCGGCAAGAACGGGTCAAGTCGGCAACAAACATGATGGTTCAAGATAAATTAATTTTTTGTTCTAGCTAACATCATACATCAGTTGCAGTCTTACGCTAATGAACCATTTTAGAGTAGCTTAATCGGAGTAGGCTAAGCCTAAAGTGACCGCGTTCAAATTGCATTAGTGTGTGCCAAAGTAAAAGAAGCGTGAACCCTCCGCGAACTGAACACTCTGCGTGAAATATACTGCGCAGGGACGTGCTTCCGGTTGGGAACAACATTCAGCAGTGCTCTCGTAGATGAAAATCGGACAAGTTTAGATCAAAAAGAAATAAGTAGGAATAGTTGCAGCATGAATGCTGCAACCTTTCGACCAGCTCTCAAAAAAAAATTCCTTCAATACATGCAAAATTTTCGACAGCAGTCGCAACCTGAAGATACCGTACGACCTTTTAATAACTACTTGCTGTAAATCTTTTATCAAGGCTGGGGTGCTTCGCTTGTTGCCTTCCTTTTCTTTAGTTTTTCAGTCAAAGCACGAGCATCTCCTTTGCGCTGGGCCTCCGCGGAGGAAGCCCAGGTTAGCGCTCCGAGCGCAGCCGCTGGGTGTCAGTTCTATTTTTAACCGCCGTCAAAGCGGGACAGCCGCACATTGTATAACGTCGGCTCCACGCCCACCGGCTGACTAGCGTGCGCTGCTGAACGTCTGTGAGCGCAAAGTGTGCAGCTTGAAGCAACGACGTGAAAAACATGAGCTTTTTCGTACATCAGCAAGCAAATGGCGCGAATGCATTTAGCCTGGTTCTAGTATAAAACTGTCAATTGAGAGGAAAAATTTCGCTGTCTGGTTTGAAGAAGCATACCGGAGAATAGCATTGCAGTTTACTTCTTCTGGTGTTTTGCTTTCAATGTTCCCACTGTACAGGCCACTTAGGAAGACATCTGAAGCTTATGGTATCCAATCCTGCCACACGTGATTCACCTACAAGAGCATTACTTTGTAGGATCGCACAGCTGAGCAGCACACATTTGGTTTGGGAAAGCTTTGCACGTCACCCCTGTGGTCAGTGCATTCATTTCATTCATTTTTGCAGCACAGGAGCGAAGAAGCTAACTACCTGACTTCAAAGCTCTCCTTTTCATTATTGACTCTAGCCAAGGGTTGTGGTAATATTAGAATGTTCCCAGAACGAATCGGATACCATGCCTTTAACATCTCTATTCTATTACTTCATGATTTCATTGATCCGTTATGGTGTGCGCACATGTGAATGTCCATCCTATATTGGTGCAATTCACCTACTCCATTCATGAATGACAGGGACAAATGTAGTGAACCATTATCAAGGCTAAAAATCGAAGCGGAGTTTTGCGGCTCGCAAACAAATAAAAGTAAACGGACTTGCATGGCATGCCCCGCGCCCCGGTATTATCTATTGCACCGCCATCGAATAGTCCGAGTTTCACAGAACATATGACCGAGACTGCCGCGGTGGCCTCTCATCGAGCTTCACACTAGCGTCTGTCCCTGTGCCGCTCACGCATGGTGACACGCGAAAGGAGTGAAAAAAGTCGTGGTTCCTCTGAAGACGGAACCACAATTGTTCATTCACAAGCAACTCGTGAACCTAGCACGCTAAAGAATGTCGAGTGAGCTTCCCTGCCCTGTTCTCACTGCGAATTTATGATTTTTTTTTTTGCGCTGAAACTTGTGTGAACTTGTGGTCTTAAAACTCCGAATCAAGACTTGTGTTTTAAAGCTTACTAGTCAGCTCTTCAATATCCACTGTTCTGCGGTTTATTACTTGATATCTCATTCAATTTTGCATTCGCGATACTCTTCGTTTACGATTCGGTTGAGAAAAATTAAATTCGCGCACGCCTAACAGTAATAATAGCAGTTAACTACGTAGACCTAATGATTACTTTTTTTTTTCAAAATTGACCAGCGTGAAGTACAAAAAGAAGCTAGAGCCCATTTTTAGCTCTATTGATCTTTTTTTTTTTTGGAGAGAAGTGGGAGGCGGTCAAAATTACTTCTCTTATTGGGGATTTATACTTCGGTGTCTACAGCGACATGAAACGGCACTGCAGTTTGTGGTAGACGGAGGTGAGCAGGACATATTAGGTATAACTGTCAAGAGAAGAATGAACGGAGGAACTGCCAACAACACAACAGGGACGATATATTAAGCAAGGTTCGAAATACGCAACGGTAACATTACCACGTTCCGGATTATAAGTGATTGAACATAAATACCACCCTGCCGGCTCATTATAACCCCTCAAGGTCTCGACAATTAAGCAATATGTCCTTCTTAAACTTAGCACTGCATGAGATTTCGGTAATACATGGTTAAGCAAGGGTACTGCGCAAAAAAACACGGACGAGAAAACACCAAGGAACTGTGACAAGAAAGACGACAAGGATGCGCCCGTCCTTGTCATCTTCTCTTCCGTGCTTTTTTGCGCAGTACCCTTGCTTAGCACTGCAAACCGAATATTTGTCCCACTTGTAATGTAAATTTGCGTTTCTTACGATTATGATCCGTAAATTAGCTTTTCTTCTCATACACATTATGCAGCTTCTTCCACGGCTTTCTTCATAAAATAATGAATTACACGAATGAAATGAATGAAACTAAATGTGCAAAATTTCTTCGGAAAGGAACGGGTGGGGACGAGGCGTGCTGTACGTGACACCTTGTTTGCATCAATATCGTTCACACTGACAATCTTACCTGCAATTCTTATGTTTTGCTCTTTCGTGCAAGTAAAAATTCCGGTTTGCTTCAGGCAATATTGTTCTGCGATGATATTCCAGTTTACGGTGTTCTGCGTGCAGTATCAAAATATAAAAACTATACGCATCGCGGAGCATTGCTTCTTCGTTTGTTTTCTTTCAACTGTCCGCGCCTATATTTCGTTCTGCAGCCCCCGGTGGTATTTATTCACCCTACGTTCGCCTTCCATTTCCGCTTGGAGACACAAAATTCATTCGCGTCTTCAATAGCATGGCCTGTAGGCTTCAGATTGTGAACCCCTTAGAAACGGTGCATGCGTTTCCTATTGTACCGAGAGCTTTTTCTGCTGCCATTCTCTCAAGACGAGCTTCTGTCTCGGCTTGAAGAGTAAAGTTTGCATGGTTTTCTCATTTGGTGATACAATTTTCCTTCTAATTTCAGCCCCGCTTCCATGAAAATTACTTTTTCAGAAACTTACAATCGGATAAGAACTCTTCGCATTAAGCGATTAGAGAATTCAGACACACGTGGAACGCCCTGCACCACTCCGTAGATTATGATTAGGAGGAAAATCATTTAGAGGTTCACAACAACCCTATTTCATTGCACTTTTCCCAGTGCACGTCGCGGAAAAGCGAATGAGTTGGCGAGATGATAAACCTCATATTTTTGTCCAAGGTAATGAAGGAAATAAAGCGCGCCACTACATCCAAGAACCGTAGAAAAGCCTGTTTCTTTCTTCAAAAAATTAAAATCAACCTCACCTCCTGCTTCGTTTCGCTAACGTTTATTCATTTTACCTTGTTTTATCTAGACTATTCAATGCCACATTCGATTCTTCAAGAATCCTAACGAACCGAAACTCCACCAAGAAAATTACGCCCTCCTCTGCCGAATTTCAATTTGCGGCCAGCGTCAGATAAGAATGAATTCCTCGGTGGAAGCTCCCGCTGATTGGGATAATCTGCCAGTCGCGAAAGATAACAAGGAGGCAGTATAACTTCTTTCCACAGCTACTGCTTTGTCTACACACCGATGGGGGAGTCCTCGAAGTTTCATTTCAGAGATAAATTTCTGCACACGCCAGCCGTTTATCTTTTTGTTAATGTTTTGTTGTTCTCGTTTTCAAAAGCTTCTTGGTCCTCATGTTCTAATTAGAAGAAGGAACAGAAAAGGGAAGAATAAAGAGCAGCAAAACTCATAAGTTTTCTCGCAACCTTCTACTTCGAAAGGCAAGCTGGAACCATAATTTGTAACGTTTCATTTCGCTTTTATTTTATCCTGACGTCAATCGTGGCGAAAACATGGGGAAGAAAACGCCCGGTCACAGGCACGGCCGGTGTAGACGCGGTCCCTCCGCTAGCTACCCTACCACCGTCGCATCCAATCCGGCCGTGTCATAGGGAGCATGATGTGCCAATATGTCGCACATATGCAGCACAGTTTCTTTACGGAAACACCAGTAGCGTCGATACAACTTTTCAGGCGTATCAAACCGCCAAACATACCGTCGTGATCCGGCATTCGTCGCTGGTCCCCCAGTGTGACATAGAAGTTAAGCACATCTATGGAAGTGGCGTCATGTGCGCGTTTCTGCCATGACTGGCATGATGTCATCCTCGACGGCTTGCGTCAATGAGACGCAGTGACCAACAACGGCAAAGGCACTAATTAAACGTTACAACGTACGGCCTATGGTGCTTTCACCAAAAAGCATCAATGATTCACTACGAGTAACCATGAAGGTAGGAGCTTCAGAGTTTGCATGCTCGCTCGTGGCTCCATTCTGCTGTAACTGCTAGACTTACGGTACGAAAGCAACTAAAAGAATGGGTGAGATGCACGGCTGAAATCGAATACACCTGGAGTGAAAGGAAAGTAGAACACTGCTCTGGGACTGAAGTGCACTAATGCGTGCCATTATTAAATATTGTAGACATGCTGTGCCTTCATGCGAACGCTGCTATGAAGCATTTGTGCAATGACATGCTCCATTTACGAATTTTCAATAACGTAGAGTCCACACAAATTAAATTATAGAACTGAATTCTGCTTACTTCTGACGCTACTCGTATGACGGGGCGGAAACACACGAACACAAAATGGAAACCAAGGTGAAGAAAATAAGTTCGCGGCTGTATTTTGCGAAAAAGCGTGTCCGCAACTCAGTCAGGACTAGATCTATGTCTTGCGAACGAAAAAGAGTTGCATCACTCTTATCACCACCAACAAAGTGCTTTAATGGCTCCTTTCGATTATTCAACGTTAGCTGGCCGTGGCGAAATACGTTTGCTCAGTTTATCAACAATGACTTCTTTCCTATCCTGTGTATTACTTGTACAACTAAAATAAAATGTTTTGTTATATTGAGTGATAGAGATTAATTTTCACTCACGGCCTGCCACGGGCACTCCAAGTCGGCGCTGATTCCGTGAGCGGTGATTAATTTTTTTCACATTGGAATATTCGTTTTTCAGCGTCATTGCATACAAAAAAAATTATCACGGGCACTATGCAAAAAAAAAAGAAAAACTAGACTATTTCCGAATAGCTTAAAGTGCGAACATAATTTTTTATTCGTTGCCGAGCTAGTATAGCTGGCAGACTTGTCTGAAAACATTAATGTCTCTAGAAGACTACATATAAAGTTATAGAGAATCCTCTCCCTCCACCAGAAACGCAATGTATAGCACTGATTTCAGATAGATGTTTTTGCCAGTCTTTCCATCGCCCGGTCATTCCGATTACGGTTGCTATGACACACCAGTAATGGCAGTAAAGCACTATCTTATGAAGACATTTCTATGTGATGTGCATGTTTGGCAGGCATCAAAAAGGGTGTTGTATAATCTTGTACAGTGATTGTTAGCTGCGCAGAATTAGTGAGCACTGCAGGAGCGTTTTTCCTGCGTCAGTTTAGTTTAACGCCACTTACAGACGTTTTTGCAACCCGCAACTTGTGACCTCTACAAATAAATATTGGTGGAGCTGAATATTGACTGATAGCTTTATTAAATTGGTCCTCAATGAAACACGGATGCAGCATATAAAATTTGTGATAAAGGGTGCCACTTGATAAAAAGACGTATTTGTGTCGCATGAGTCATGGGCCACGTTAATGTATGCCTCCGACATTCCTCCACTCAAGAAGACATCGTCATACCAGGTCACATGTCGGCATGTAACCCTCTAGACGGCTTATACCTGTGTCATATCACATCCAAACAGTAGGTCGTTCTTTATCCTACCCGCGTCTGCAGTAACCTGGTTACATGCTAAGCCAAAATCAAAAGCACAGACATCATGCACACGGCAACAAATGTAAACAAGGTAATTCGAAAACATCACGATGAGATTACAAATAACAGGTGGAAGGATGCTCTAAAAGACCAATAGAGTAAAAAACTCGCGTTCACGGCAGATGTGCCTTAGAATACCACAAGGCAGCTACTCATAATATTGATTAGATACTGAGCGAGCTAAGAGAGGTGTCTGGCTATAGGATTAAATATTTAATTTGTATATTCTTTAGGGAAAACAGAAAGGCGGTAGTACGCCCTAATCAAAATAAAAACATTTAAGGCTTCCATGTTACCGACCCATTTTTGTCACTAGTGCAATGAAAATGTCAGGGCGGGAAAAAATGAAAACCTAAAAACATTTTCATTAGCCTTAATAACTAAATCTTCGAAGCGCGCGATGATAATCGAACGTCGCTCATACAGAGCCGGTTGACAGATACGTCATCCACCCACACGTCTTTCCGGACATCGCTGTCAGCGTGCTCCATATAATCCACACACGCAACCCGCAACCCGGCGGTCCAATTAGGCTCAGAGTAAGAGACTACAGCGTACTTCGACCTCAGCCCTCTGTTGACACGCGCAAGGTAAACAATAAGCTGACAAGCACATGTGCTAGCATGTGCCTTTTAGCACCAACGTGTTCTGTGTAGTACATATTTGCTTGTAACCATTTTCGACGTCTACAAAAACACACACGATATGTTCACAGCTTTTAACTGCACGCACCACATGACAGAAGCGTTCATACGCACAGGATCGATTACGTGCGCCTCTTTTCACTAGAAATATTTGTGTGCGCAATAGCGACTCGGAAGATAACAAAACAGTACCTGACCACGAGGCGGCTAACAATGCATGATGAAGAGGGAAGAACTGTAATGATGTCGCGCTTTAGGAAGAAACTTTACAGGTTCGCTGCAGTTATGCTTTTAGCTAAAGAGAACGGAGATTTTCGTTTCGCTAAGAATATACAGAGCTACTTTTTGTGCAAAGCATGAATTTTGCGGTAGCAGGGTTATAAAAGGTTCGGCAAGAACGATACTTCATTCTTGTAGGCACCTAATATAGCAGACGGTTGGACCAAGGTTCTCTCGTTGAAGTCAGTCTTAACCCAACCTATATCTCTATATAAGGCCGCCATCTGTCCGCGGGGTTATTCAGTGTCATTTAACCCCATAACTTCCAATAATGCGTCACTACCCATGCCTTCAAAAAGCATCAATTTGCCAGCCGCACATCCGACCACTTATCTGGACTACCGCAACCGATATCCTTCATCTCTATGTGCTTAGGAAGCAGGCCTTTACTCCTATTCCAGTGATCATGTGGCTGAAATATGTTTGTCGAGAGTTAAGAGGATGGCCTTGAAAAAAACTACGAAAGTCATTGCAGTGAGGCCGCATCCACGAAGTAAGGTCTGTGCGCTTGCAAGGCACGGTATGACACTGCCGCAGGCTCCTCGCATCTGTCTTTCACATATCACATCCTACTCTTTTCTGTTCTCTTTTTATCCCTCCTTTCCTTCTCTCAGTGCAGGACGTAACCAACCGAAAACATTTTCTGGTTAGCCTCCCTGCCTTTCCTCACACTGTTCTCCTTCCCTCGAAAAGTGGGTGTCCCTCTTCTTTCCTCGAATCTCTGCCAACGGCAAACCGCAGCTGCCAGGCGACCTGGAAAAAAGCTCGGCCCCATTAATCCAGACTGTCGACACTTGGGGGCTCCTGAACAAGCTTCCACAAAGCCCACGAATTTTCTTGTGCACATGCCGCTGTCGAGGAAGAAGCGCAGGTTTTCCAGCTGGCAGCAGAGCAGCTCCTGGTCACTCAACGGAGCATGCCAAGCGTTTGCTGACTTTCGTCACGGCGTCACAAAGTCGGCGGTCACTCCCTGCGTCGTCGCACATAAGTCATAACCATGTACTGTGTGAGCTTTTGCCAATATTTAGTTGATTTTGCACATTGGAACTTGGCGGCACGTTTTGAGCGAGTGTGCAGGTGTGTAATCCAAGAATATGTTACCGACGCGCATCGTGAAATGCCATATCTAACCATAAATGATCGTATTTGGCGAAACCGACGAACATTACGTGCACTTGCAGCCGCATATGTTCGCCCTCATGCGTGGGCTAAATGAACAAAATAACAAGGAAACTGAAGTGCTCTACACCTTGTTGGCGAGGCACTTATCTCAAAATCCACGTGCCAGTCTGAACATTACGAGACATGCATAACTCTACTACAGCTGCGGCAATAAAACTGTACCGGATTCCTCACACTGGTGCAGTGTATTCACAATGGTACCTTGAACGTAATACCCACGCGTACTGCTACAAAATGATGGCGACCAGTGAGAGCATAAGAACTCTAAAAAACCCTACTGCATCAAAAGACGTGAAGCCTACATAGGCATTCCTTACTGTCCTGACCTTCAGTCGTTTGTCCGAATTTTTTAGATGGGTGTGGTCGGCTTTCGAGAACGTATGCATCAGCAATCAGACCAGCAAGTTTTTTTTCTTTTCTGAGACCGAAGCGCACGCCTTCTGCTTATATTTCTGTTTTGACGATATGTTACATCTAAGGCTTGCGTTGCGAAGACCTGGTTCTTGCTTCGTTGTTCTAATATTAAGTTAAACTCACAAAACGCCGTCCTAGAGATAACAATTCATTGACGTCATTCTGCGTTTTAACTATACCGCGAAGCTGGCACGTTACGGTGTCTTTGTTAGCCCAGTTGAGCAAAAGCAGCAGCAGATACTGGGCTGCATTCTCCTGTATTCTTTTTTCCCTACTTCATCCTGCGTCTGGCTTCAATAGATGCGCCGGTTTACGAAGGAATCATAGCAGAAAAACGAAAATGCCGCCAAACATCATTAGAACAAATACGCTTTTTCTCAAAAAGGCAAAAAACTGGCTTCTCACCGTGACCTTAGCCACAGTGCATTTTTGGTGATATCGAAACCAGCTAGGTAACTGTGCTTTTACCACTCACGAAGATATTTTTAGCCTGAACCATACTGAAACACCGCAACATGAGCACATTTTCCATGAGTCATTAAAGAACGTTGTAATTCGGGTCTTTTCGGTTCCCTGTCCCTTGCAAGCAACTGCGCGACGCTTCCGCGCTCACTGTGAATTATTTAGCGCCTTCGTGAGCCACCCCCAGATGGGGTGTGCCTGGCTGTCATAGATTATGCATCGGCACGAATGTGCACGCTGCTATCTCGACACACGCGCACACACGAGCGCAGATACAAACGACACAGGGGTGCAGCCCGGAGGGTAGGGCAGCACAGCCGTACGCCCGGAGGACCTGTGAGTGGCGACACTGGGGCACTCTCCACAAGGCCTGCATCGGCATCTAGCTTGCTTATCTGTTCTTTTTCTATTCGGTAATGCAGGCTGCCTGAATGTCCCTTGCCTGTTGACGGCTTTACTGGTCTTCATTTTTTAACAAGGTCAGCGCAGCGTGGGCTTTGCACGGGCGGCTTCTGCGGCGTCCTTGAAGGCTCTCTTCGCTAATGGCGGAGCCGAGCTCCTTTCAGTACATCACGGAACGGGGACATTGGTGGCGGTGCTGCCATAAATGACCTGATGCCCGCTTTCCTAAAAGAGAACGGTTATATAGCGGCTTCCGATAAAAGTTCATTGTGGCGGAAAATATTTCAAGCTCTCCTGGTTAAATATCATTTCTGCGCAGTTGAATATAAAGCACGTGCAGCTGTGCAGCTCGGAGAGAATTTTTTTCGAAATATTTCCCCGAAACATGCCTGTGCATTCGCATGAAACAGAAATATTAGCCATGGCTTACTCGTTTGAAGCACCTTTACGGTTACCTTGAGCCTGGCGCATGATAGCCTTAGTCGCTTATGCGCCATTAAATTCAACTAACAACAACTCAACACACCTTTACGGCCTGTTAATTTTTTTCTTTCGTTGATCTTGGTAGTAGATTTTACTGATAATAGGCTGACAAAGACACTCAAATATTTGTCTATCTGCATCGAAGCAAGGTGATTCCTCCGTCATAATCGACCGCTTTAGTTTTAAAAAATATATATTTTATTCTAACGGCGTAACATTGCTCGCATGTAAGCTGTCAATAGAATTAAGCCCTAAAAGTTGCTTAATTTGATACACGGTAGCTTGTCAGAGGCAATGTTATCGAAGGAGTGCACTTCCATTTATTGACACGATAAATTACACGACTCCTACGAGTCGCCTCTCGTTCCTTACGTGTCGCTAAACGAAGTTAGAGCGTCCTGCACACATACCCACCTGTGTTTTGTTCTGAGAAAGCTAAGGCTGCAAAAGCAGCTTCCTTTGAGGACCCATAGGGCAAAAAGCGCGGTGACCTGTTTTGTTCCTATTTGGTTACTCGACCTCTCTCTCCAATACACTTTGTTACGAAGACACTTCTCATCTAAAAAAGAAACTACTAGAAATATTTGCGAAGGCTCCATCTTTTAAAAAACGTTTCCAGAATCACTAACCCAATTAAGTTTTTTTCGCGTGGGAAGAAAGTTTTTCAAAAAAAAAAGCATCGGCAGTTTCTTTTATATCTAGTCATGAACAATAAAACTTGACGTCTAAGTGAAGTTTTGGCTACTCGTTGCTACGGTCACAACTACCTTGCATTGAAGTTTGAAATATCTATGCGCGTATTTTTTCTGCATAGTCACATCCGCAACTGCAACCACAGAGGGTTAAATTTGATCCAAAAAGTAAGCTTGAAGCACCCTTGAAGCAGTGACCGGGACGCGAGAGAACATCGCGCGGCTAGAATACTTATTTTGACGACATGAGACAAAATGCAGTTTCTACAAGGTTTTCTCTGTACGTCCCAGCTCTCAGTGTTTGTGACACAGAACACCTCATTAGGTTGAAGTTGAATTATATGCAGCAAACAATATTCTAATCACATTTTGGCCACTAAACAAAGCGCCGCAGTACACGACACATTATGTTGTCGATGCCGGCAAGACGTGCTGCCGTCAAAAAAAAAAAACACCATGAACGCTTTCCAGGCTCCTACACTGTCTTTTCGCGCTGATACCATGTCTCGCCGTGTCTCATCTAGCCCAACTGTATGCATTAAGCTGTTCTTAGCATTGCAAGAAGCGAGAATTGACTAGTTGTACAGAATGATCCTAATAAAACAGGGAATGAATGCGCGCTCTTAAAGCGTTTGTTCACGTTAGCAAAGTTAATTATATAGCATAGAATGAAATAAATTGACGAATGAGCGGCATAAAAACAACCTCATTACCGACGCCTCTTTTGCGTTTCAATTCAACTTATTTTTTAGCGAGAGAGTGGGCTGCCAGCTGCCTTCATAATGGAAAGTTGCCTCGCCGTGCATGCCTTAATATCACACGTGTCTCACTCAGATACTAGGCTACACATGTGTTTCATTGTGTGCGTTTTTTAAAAGCTATTAACTGATCCGTAGCTTTTCTTGTCATAACATCATGTCCTGTCCAGTAGTCGAAAACTAAACGTGTATAAAGCTGATATACTATTTCAAATTCCCGCCTGTGGCGAACAATTTCCAGATCACTTTCTTTTATAAAAGAGTGCGCACTAGAGGACAGCTTAATCTCGTTTTACTCCTTTCAGTTCAGAGTGTACTCACACACAAACAACCTTCGTATTTAATGCTGAAGACCTGTGGCCTTGCATCCATCAGTGCTTAAAAAAAAATACAAGCTCTTCTTGCTCTGTGGAATGTCTCAAACGGAGCACACAAAGTGAACAAGAGAGAGGAAAACCTCAGGGTGCTTGCCAACGTTTCGACAAGAGGAGTTGTCTTCTGGACAAGCGTTCATCATTGGCAGGATTTAAATAGGGCATTCACTCCGCGCAGCACGGCCTCGTGAGAGGGAGGTGGGCGTGATGGGAAGCTTTGCCCTGCCTTGCTCCCTTTGTGTGTATCAAGGAAATATCTTCCTGCACTCTCTCTAGCATGGAGTCCAATCAAACGAAGCAAGTGAGACCTGAGAAAGCAAGTGACATAGAACTGACATTTGGCGACCAATATCACGAATTTTGTCTCTCGTTAACTTAATTTTTTATCAAACTTAGTTCACCTCGCTATCAATAGCAAGAGCTGCTCTCTGATTCTGAAAAATAGCACGTGTCCAGTTCCTTCATTCGTTCATGAATCACCACCTATAAGGAATGGTTTTAAGCTTATGTATGGCCAATAATGCGTTATTAATGGAATTTAAGCTGTGTTTGTACCTCGTGCACTGGCTGAAATCCTACAGTTTTGGAAAGCGTATAATTTTGTGTGCATAATAGGTACCCTGTAGTGAGCTTTCATTATAAAGGCCGGTTATATGACGGAGGGCTTTCTTCTGCCGAGAAAAAAATCTTATTCACGTTTTTGTCTTGATGCTGTGCCCCATACGGGTCCATAGTAAATTAGTTGGGCACAAAACAGCACGTTACACATTAAGAACTTAATTTCAGTGTCAACATGTCACGGAGCCTGCAGATTACTCCTGCTATTTTGGTAAGATTATTTAATATATGCTGCACCTGCGAGTTTCATGCTAATAACTGAATAAATATCATATCTAGCGTTTTGCTTCTTAAACTGCTTGAGGAGCATTACTGCCAATATTAATGAAGTAATTATTTAGCTTTTGGTATAACTAAATAGCGCCCCTTTGGTTTTCGCGCTGTTTATTAGCAGGCAACTTTTATTACTCCACTGCTATAACTTTTCTGCGTTGAGATTGCAGCTGATACAGTTCACTAGGATTATCACATTTTACAAAAGCACTTGCGTCTTCTGCATAAAGAATAAATTGTGATTGGCTGGGTTTTTTTCACTATATCATTGGTATACAAGCGGAAAAGCTGTGGCTCCAAAATACTTCCCTTAGGAACGCCTGCATTCGAATTCATAAAATAAAAATAATTGTTCTTCATAGCAAGGCAATGTTCTCCATTGGCAAGGTAGTGTTTTAGGAAAGCTAAGTCAATACCGCGCGAACCATAGTATTATAATTTCGTTATTAGTGTTTGGTTATTTAACTTATCGAACGCCTGTGTGAAATCGATGAAATCCCCCATTATTTTTTTTGATCCACAAATTATTTAACGGATATTTCTTTTTGTGTCATGAAGTCTCATTCGGTGAACATGCATTTTCGGAAGCCAAGGTGGACGGGAGAAATTAATGTATACCTAGTACAGAATGAATCTAGCCTGAGCGACACTATCTTCTCAAGCGACTTCGAGAGAACAGGAAGGAAAAATTTAGGGCGATAGTTGTAAAAGCTCTTTCTGTAACATATTATATAAATAACGGTCATTTTAACAGTTTCATACTATATGAAAGTTATCCCGATGCCAAGCATAAGTTGTATATGTGACTGAGCACAGAAAAAATGCAGTCTACAAAAAACGTGATCGGTGTATTCTAAGCCTATCAATATATCTTGCATTGATTTGTTTAGTGACGTAAAAAGCTAACGTATTTCACTCCAAAGGGCTGAATAAAAATGCCATTTGGTTGTTAGGGTTACTTAAGAAGCTCATTAGACGTTCATCATGACCACTTTTTACCACATTACAACACATTGAATACATCTGCGAGTTGAGGGCTTTCGACGATTTCGCTAATTTTTTTAATTTGAATATAGTCATTTGTCAGTATATTGCGGTTCATGATAGTATATACTGCACGCCATAGCTCATCGGTGCGGTTAGTATTTGCACTGCCAAGAAAAGCATTGAAGTAGGTCTGCTTTGCGCTTCGAAGAAAGCAAGATACAAAACATCTGTATTTTTTTAGATTAGCAAAATATTCTGGCTTCCTATAGATGATGAATAACATTTGCAGATACGTTTTCCAGCGGATCTTAGCAAGGCATTCAGCTGCTATCCAAGACTACCACCCTTTTTTTTAATTTTCTGAAGTTTAAGTTCAAGATAATATTGTTAAGCACGTCTTCAAATGTCAAGAAACATATCGTATGCCTCATTTTCTTGGCGAGATTCGAACACGGCTTTGCAATTTGTAACAGAAATTTGATTGCGGAAATTATCAAGGGCATTAAGAGTTATGTCCTCGACTGTGAAGGTTTCGAAGACAGCTTTCTTTTAGTATTATAATTCCAAAACATGTATATTGGCAAGTGGCAGCTTCTGCTAGTCGTAATTCGACCAGTCGCATATCGTCTATGTAACGTTGGATAACGAGCAGTGAGGTTGAGGTTCGCATAGTCTCCGCAGTTTTCGCATTCCGCAGAGTATATGTCTGCGTGAATCGCAGCTAGTATTGCTGGGCTTAGGAATGAGTGTGCTTGAAGGTTCCTGAGAGCCATTTCTTGCTCTTCCATGAGCGTGGGGCTGGGAGGTGGGTATTCTCTTTGGGCCGCTTGATAGAACGTAGTGATTTCTTTAAAGGTAAGTGAATGGTACCTCGCTCATCTGGCCCCGTGGTTTGGGAGTACGCCTGCTCCTGCCCAGATAGTGAGTCCTCGGGCTGTGTTGTTGAGCTGCTCGTTTCCTTGCTGCCTTGACTGCGTGGTGCTTCATAATAGTTTGATTCGAGCTTCTAGTTGGATACTTACTAATTAGTTCTGTGCCTGGAGGGTGTACTCTCCCTTTGATGTATTTACTTTTCGCAGTTTTTGAGTTGCTTATTATGATCTTTCGCTCTGAGACTCTTATGTTCATGGCGTATCGCTATTGCTGCTTCTTCTGCTACTTGCAGACTTTTCAACGCTCACCACAAAGGTGAAAGCATAGCAGCCATGAATGCGACAACTCTCTGGCGGTGTGGGCGTCTGTATGAAGCATCCACCTGCCACGCGGTGTTTGGGAGGATTTTGCTCTATCCACTTGACACCTGTCAACCGTCCTCCTCTCTCCCGCCCCTCTCCCCCTCTTCGCTCCACTTGTAGGAGAGAGGAAGTAAACGCCGGACGGGGATTGGCTCAGCAAACACGAAAATGAGCAAGAAGAAAATTACTGGGACAGCAGCAGGCCTACGTGCCAAATAGACAGCCTCCCGAAGGACTATCTCGGCCGAAATGATGCTAGCGTGAGCTATTTCTTCTGGCACTGCTCGGGAAGTGCAGCCTGGCTCTCACAAGTTCCTTCGGTGGATGTGTTTGAAACAGCCACTTGCCAGCGCAGTGGCAAGTCTTCATACCACTTCGTCTGCAGTGGTATGAGCACTCGCCGTGATTTATCAATGTGACACACTTTGCGTATCCGCGTAGTCGGAATTGGAATAGGATCAGAATCGGAACAGATTGAGGAGTGCAAGACAATGAACTCAGAATTCGAATGCAGTCAAAATATTAATAGAATGCCAAGTGAAAGAAAAGTGCTATCGCATTTCCTCCACATCAATACAAATTGATCACCCCTCAATTCTGAAATTCAATGCGCAGTAACCGGACGCCTTGTTGCTCGGAGCCTATCTTCATCAGTTCACTGAAAAACTCAAATTGGCAACGTGAATTAGGTCTCCAGTAAACTACTGGCGGCTGCTTCAAAGAAGCGCTGGCATCGGGCCAAGCCTTTCTCGGGCGCTTACCGTAGGAGCCCGGTGAACGGTTTCGCATCCAGAGAACAAGGGACTCTTCATCAGGCGCGTCGTCTCCCTAAACGACTCTTCGCAGAAAACTGACCGTGTCAACCCACTGCGCGAGAAACGGCAGTCTCCGTTTCGAAATTCGGAAGTCACTAACAGCCGCAGACAAAGTCTGAGAGCCAAGCGTTTGGCGCAAGTCTCAACTGCTTTTTCTTGGGATGCCATGCCCGGTGGTACTGTCTCCTTGTAGCTTGTGCAAACGCGGCGGTTCCAGGAACATCTCAACTTTCATCCTCCTGTTTCTTCGCTCCCCGAAGACACCTTCTATGCCTTTGTTTGCCGGTCATCAAAGACTGCTCAGTGTCCTTCGTTGCGTCTGCTCTTCCTTCCCTTTCTGGCGCACTATACTGCCTCGTCCTACGGTTTCCTTCGTCTGTTTTTTTTTTTATTCTCCGGTTTTTCTTTACCTCCGTCCATCGCTCTTCGTTCCATACGTATTCGTTTCCAGCAGGATAAATACATTCGCTTTGTCCAGTCAGCTCCCTCCTAATAAAGCTACTTGTCTGCAGAGTATACACTGCCTACATTGTGATGGCCTTGTTCGCTCGTGCGGCAAATGGAGGTGCGCGTACCATGTGTAAAGGGAGCCGGACGACCAAAACATGCCGCTCGAACAGTATCTACACTTGTCCTGACATCAGAAACAAACTCTGGCTCCCTCATCCAGTTTCAAAGCGTAAGCCGGCTTGTTGCTATCCAGCCGTCAAGACACTCCACTTGTTACAAAACTTGTTGCAACAGTTTTTTTTTTGTGATAGTTTATTTGTGACAGGTAGGACAAAAAGCAGGGGAAATGTCCTCCTTATTGGGCCCCGTTCTCAGAGGGCGTGGGGGGTCAGCAACAGTGACGCGGCAACAACTGCTTTCAGAGAACGGCAATAGTAGAAAATAAAAGCAACAAATATGCATAAACTTGCATTTTAACTAGACGTACTTAAGGTGAACGCAGTGACATATCTCACATTTTAAAATTATACTTTCATAGCATCAATGTAACAATGCTGTCCAAACAGAACAACGATGGGTTTATAAATATAACAGCCATCAGTGAAAAGCAGAGCTATGTTGAAGACGATAGTAACAATATAAAAATCGCAAGGCCGCGCTGTATAAAATCATGCATACAGCTATATGAATGTGGAGCGTTTAATGCCTTAAGTTGCGAACCATTTTAGTTTTATTTGCATAATTAATTATTTTACGGCCTGCATTAAAGACGAGCATGGCTTCGTACTTCGCACTTTGTTTTCCATAATAGGTACAAGGGCGCCCTACTAGAACTGAGATTTACCGAAAAGAACAGGTAGTGCCTCCGCTGAGGCAATGATTATGAAAACTATTGTAGTTTTTTGCTATTTATGTAAAGACTAGAAGGCATAGCTTAAGACTGCAGGAGCTGGTAAAAGGTAGCATTATAGCACGCTGCTTTATTAAGGTCTCTTACGCTGATGCATATTCAGAAACGGGGGGAGGGGGGGGGGGGGGGGCAAGTGATCGAACCGAAAAACATATTTCTTTCTTGAGCCGAGTGCACAGAAGACAACCAAGCCTCCACATAATGTCTACAAGTCATGCTACTTTGATACAGATATTCTTTATCGAATCAGACGCGATTACTTTTGTTCATACGTAATGCATTACTTTAAGGTGGAATACTTTTTAGTGCAACATGTAAAAGAGACAAGACAGCCGCGTGTTCTGTTTCCTTTGTGTGTTGCGCTAAAGACTATTCCGCCTTGAAAACATGAGCCAACTAACCCTCAAACAAACGCTGCTGAAACACCTCACTTTGTGCATTTGCGCATTTAGTTGTGTTACATCTGTTGGTCAACTATATCTTCGCACGCCAGACTGGCAGCGTTAACACAGTAGCACAATGTTGTGCGCCGACATTCAGCCTACTGAACATAGCGCTGCTTTCCGAATGCTACCAGTAACAGCGAGGAGGAGAAGCAACAACAGGTGCCATCGTAGTGTGTAATCTATTTAGATTTCAAAGGCGGCACGCGTCCTTCCGCACGTTCAGTTCGTTAGCAGGCTGCCTGCTTGCTATTGTCTAGCTGACTTTAGTCCAATAGGGCATTCTTTAGGTTGGAGTAGAATAAAAACTAAGAGAACTATCACAGTTAGCATTGGGCTGGAGCAACACCCTGGAACAACGCTCGATAAAGTACTCATATGTCAATTGTTATTATTATTATTATTAGTGGTTTTATTAATAAAATTAAAACGGAAGTAGAACATGTTGTTGGCCGCGGCATCTGCCATCGAAACCTACCTTTTTTATGCTCGTTGACTGTCCTGCCTGACCCGGTTTGTCATGAAACTCAATTAAGATTAAAAAAAGGAGCATATTTAGCGTTTCTAAATCTGTGAGTCGCTGTGATTTTTTTTTCGGTAACCTATAACTCCCCTCTCTGAAACCATATTTGTTACAGCGTTACAGTAAGCAAGTGCAAATAAGTGCTTAGTTACTTATTATCACAAGACGCTACCTATAACACGACAAAACAGAAAGGATCATCCCTTGGAAAATACGATGCCATAACAGCTCCCTTTCAAGATTAATCAAGCGGTGACCCTAATGTAACTAATCAAAGTAGGCTCGCTTCCCCAGTGCAACACACGAGGCTTCACTGCTTTGGCTGCAGCAGTAGCCGAGGGCGACACTGTTTTGTGGGCGCCGAGGGTAAACCAAGCGGCCTGATGGGGCCTTTTTGCAGCACCGGCGTCGAGTCGACGGTTCATGCGCGCGCGGAAGCTGGTAGCGCCGCTACGAGGGGTGGGGGGGGGGGGGGGGGGGGGGTATAAGGGTGAGAGGAAAGGACTCCGACTATTTCGAGAGGCCGCGCGTCAAGTTCGGCTGTTTCCACGGGTCGACCCCGGCTCGTTCACGGATAGCTGCACTGAGAGAAGCGGAAGGGAGACTCCCGCAGAAACGCCAGAGAAAGTTGTGGATGGCGCGGGGAGTGGCTTTTAAAGCGTTTAGAGAAGGCTTCAGTGAAGGCGTGCCAGCGACATCTAGCCGCGCCCATTGGCGAACCTCCTACAGCTGCAGGTTGGACTGCAACTGTAAACAGCTCCAAGAAAATGGGGCAATGTTGTTGAAAACCAACGGCTCTCCTGGCTCGTGGTCATCCAAAGAGTTGCATTCTCGATTTGACAAACCCAAGCGCCTGAAGTCAGCCTAACTTTTTCCTTCGCAACACTTCGACGCATATAGACACGCCAGTTGTGTACAAAATATAGTGTGCTGCATGAAGGGTCAGTCCCCGCTCGCACAACAGGGAGAGTTTGGTGGACAAAAAGCTGGGCAAGTTGGCTGCAATTCAGACTTCAACAGCGCGGAAAACAGAGGCAATGAACAGCGTCCTGTTTGCCTCCCTATATATATATATATATATATATATATATATATATATATATATATATATATATATATATATATATATATATATATATATATATATATATATATATATATATATATATATATATATATATATATATATATATATATATATATATATATATATATATATATATATATATATATATACACGCACAAGGTGTTCGCCCGGACCCTGACAAGACCGCTGCCGTCTCAGGTTTTCCACGCCCAAGTGACAAGAAGGCCGTTCGCCGGTTTTTGGGTCTGTGCTCGTATTATCGGCGCTTTGTTCAAGATTTCTCGCGAATCGCCGAACAGTTAAACTCACTGACTCGAGACGACACGCCCTTCGTGTGGGGAAGCGACCAAGAGGCTGCATTTGTCGAGCTTCGCAACCGTCTACAACGTACTCCGATACACGCCCATTTCGATGAACACGCTGCCACGGACATCCACACTGATGCCAGCAATGTCGGCCTTGGTGCGGTACTGATCCAGTGGCAAGACGGTGCAGAACGGGTCATCAGCTATGCCAGCGTAACACTTACGCGTGCCGAGACCAATTTTTCTACGACGGAGAAAGAGTGCCTTGCAGTGATATGGGCCATCAGCAAGTTCCGGCCGTACCTCTACGGACGACCCTTCCGTGTGGTAAGCGACCGCAGCTCCTTATGCTGGCTGGCGAGCCTCAAAGACCCCTCAGGACGCTTGGCTAGATGGAGCTTACGCTTGCAAGAATATGACTTAACAGTCGTCTACGAGTCGGGCCGTAAGCATCAGGATGCGGATTGTTTGTCGCGTGCGCCTATCACAATCGGTCCCGAGGAACCCACCGATTATTTTCCTTTCCTGGGCGCTATTAGTACCACCCAAATGGCACAGCTTCAGCGGGCGGACTCGGAGTTCGCGCCACTCATCGATTACCTCGAAGGCGTCGACGCTCGCATCCCGCATGTTTTTCGTCGCGGGCTCCACACCTTCACTCTACAATCTGGTGTTCTCTACAAGCGCAACTTTTCCAGCAACAGAGAAGCGTTCCTGCATGTCGTACCATCACAGCTGCGGCCAGAGATTTTGAGTGCCTGTCATGATGCACCCTCCGCCGGCCATCTCGGAGTAACTCGTACACTCGCGCGCATTAAGCAGAAGTATTATTGGCCCTGGTTACCCCCATCAGTGCGGGCCTACGTAAAAACATGCCGCGACTGCCAACGTCGTAAGTCTCCTCTGTTGAAACCAGCCGGATTTCTTCACCCCGTCGAACCAATGAAGACCCCTTTTCACCAAGTGGGCACGGACCTCCTTGGCCCTTTTCCGTAGTCTTCATCTGGAAAGCGTTGGATCGTCGTTGCCACCGACTACCTGACACGGTACGCTGAGACCACGTCTCTTGTCAAAGGCACTGCAGCTGAAGTGGCGCAGTTCTTCGTACACAACATTGTACTGCGTCGTGGATCCCCCGCCGTTGTTGTTACTGCCCGATTAACCCAGTCCGTGATGACTCTGACGCGCACCAGCCATCGACGTGCTACGGCCTATCACCCACAGACAAACGGATTGGTAGAGCAACTCAACCGCACTCTAGCCGACATGCTTTCTATGTATGTTGACGTCGAGCATCGAACTTGGCATACCATTCTTCCGTACGTAACGTTTGCCTACAACACCGCCCTGCAGGAGACAACCCGACTGACCCCCTTTCAGCTTGTCTTCGGTCGGCAAGTCACCACTCCGTTGGATGCTATGTTTCCCGTTGACCCCTACTGCGACTCTGACGCTGACCTCGACGCAGACACCTTCGTTCAGCGTGCCTAGGAAGCGCGGCAATTGGCACGCCTGCGAATTAACCGCCAACAGGAGACTGACGCCGCTAGGTACAACCTCAGACACCGCTTTGTCAGTTGCACGCCTGGCGACTTGGCGCCGCGGCCTTTCTGAAAAGTTGCTGCGCAGATACTTCGGCCCTTCCGAAGTAGTGCGCCGCATCAGTGACGTGACGTATGCAGTTACTCCCGTCCAAGCGGCTTGCTCATCGCGCCGGTCGCACCGCACTGAAGTCGTGCACATTGTTCGCATGAAGCCTTACCACGACAGACTCCCTGACTAAACAGCGGTTCACTGCAGCGGAATTTGGTGATATTTCCCTCCTAGCCGCATCGTGGCGATGCTGCAGAACAGGGGGCAGTGATACGTGCCACTGTGGAAGAAGGAAAAAAAAGCGCCTGCATGCGTGGAGAAAGAAGATGTTGTTCTCCCGCTCGCGCGCTCGGACCATTTAGGGACCGACACAGTTTCCCGTCTCGTCTCCGGAAGTTCTCCTTCGAATTCCTCGCAAGAATGTATATATATATATATATATATATATATATATATATATATATATATATATATATATATATATATATATATAATATATATATATATATATATATATATATATATATATATATATATATATATACTTATTCAGGGCGCCAACAGTCACCGAAACCAAGGTGCATAGGGGAATGTTTATTTTTTATGTGTTGTGCTTAACACTGGGATAATAATACTTGGATTAATCTATCGCTTAAAGAAAATTGCTTATAAAGCAGCAGAAAAAGCAACCATGCCACCGGTGGGATCCGAACCCACAACCTCCAAATATCGCGTCCGGTGCTCTGTCAACTGAGCTACGGCGACGGCTGTCCAATCTGCTGCTCTCGTGCGTATTTATGTATGTTGGGTGTAAGCGAACTTTGAGAGTGTGCACCAGCGCCACCCTCGTCCATAACGAGCCCCTCAATTCCTTTACCTTGTCTGCTAATATATATATAATAAAAACTTAAAACGTCCATCTGACGCGAGACCACTACAGTCCTGAAGAAGACCGCACCGCAGTCGAAACGTTGATAAATAAATGTGTCTGTAGAAGTGCCCACTTCTCTTAAATCTTTATTCTGCAGAGCCAACACAACCCAAGTCCGTAATATATATATATATATTATATATATATATATATATATATATATATATATATATATATATATATATATATATATATATATATATATATATATATATGTGTGTGTGTGTGTGTGTGTGTGTGTGTGTGTGTGTGTGTGTGTGTGTGTGTGTGTGTGTGTGTGTGTGTGTGTGTGTGTGTGTGTGTGTGTGTGTGTGTGTGCGTCGTGCGTGCGTGCGTGCGTGCGTGCGTGCGTGCGTGCGTGCGTGCGTGCGTGCGTGCGTGCGTGTGTGTGTGTGTGTGTGTGTGTGTGTGTGTGTGTGTGTGTGTGTGTGTGTGTGTGTGTGTGTGTGTGTGTGTGTGTGTGTGTGTGTGTGTGTGTGTGTGTGTGTGTGTGTGTGTGTGTGTGTGTGTGTGTGTGTGTGTGTGTGTGTGTGTGTGTGTGTGTGTGTGTGTGTGTGTGTGCGTATTTCAGTTATGTCGCGCGTCAGCTGTTCTACCTCGCCGTGAAAGGCCTGAAATCGTATCGCATTCCTTACTCTATTTAGCATACACCAAGAATCCACGAAAAGCATTTCTGTCACATTTTTTAACTGCCATAAGTCGGTTGCATTCTGTGTGAGGCATTATTCTCGCTTGCAGGCGTTTAAAAATATATCTTGAAGCCAAGAAACCACGGCTGCCGTTTATTCTTTTTCTCACATTTTCTTTCTTTGTAACAGCAAACTCGTTGTTTCTGTGGTTTTTCGGTAGCTCAGCACCCTGTTCCAACAATAACGCTTTACGCTCTAAGACTCTGATGACAGATGGCTTTATATGCAACTATTTACGTGAAATAGTATGCACCAACAGTATTCGGAGACAGCTGACCGCGATCCACCAAGCCGACGGCCTAACAGGTCAAGCACGGGATGCCGGGTCCCAAACTTCGGAGACTGGCACTCCTTGCTCCTGCTCCCAAAGCTAAGGATCGCAGCCGGCCAGCTCCACCGTGTGAGAGCAAAGTGAGGAAATGCCACTGAAGGTGCCTAGTGAAAGGCTTAAATAACCTGACCGCTCTCTCGGGCGTAAAATAAAAAAGCAAACGCCTCTGTGATGTCACTTTTCTCTGATGCTACTGGTCCAAAGTGACATCACGACCTCAAGGTTGCGTGAGAATTCTTAACCAATCAAGGAACATCGCTGCTTCCGACCTTGCTTTTCCTGCTCGTCGCTTTCCAGGAGGAAACAGGGATTAGAAGGGGCCACAGTGCCAACATCATGCAGGGGTGGGAAGGCAGGGGTGAAGGACCGGGCAGTTATCCGAGTGCGTGGAAGTCTGCCCGACTGGCTACAAAATACAGACAGGTGACCTTCGACTCACTCCGGTGAATGCGAAATAGAAATCAATAAATAAGAATAGCGACACGTACCAAGCCATAAACAGCAGTTATACGTCGTCATCCTTGCACCAACGATCACTTTTATTTCGTGTTCTCTCGGACATTTTGATTATTTCATGCGTAATTTTTCATCTATCAGCGCTTTTCGGATGACTGAAGTAGTCAGTCCCGCGCTTTCCTACTTTGTTCCCTCTACAAAGAGTTCGACAGTGAATAAACTGCCCCTTCGCGCCTGAAGACTATACACGTAGTGGACAAAATTAAGTGCACGAAAAAGGCCTATCGATTTTTCTGCCTCACATGAAGAGCTTTAGCTCCACAGGCTTGTATAGCTGGCATGACTCGGATCATGTAACAGCGCTTCAGTAGTTCCAGAAAATACATTCAGCGATTTTATGACATGTTAACAAAACGACAAACATGTTTCTGTAGTCCGCCAGTTTTATTGTGAATAATTTAGAATCAGGGTGTTGATTAGCATTATGTCAAAATACAGGAAGATGTATATAGAAACTGCAAAGCTACCATAGTCCTCTATAAAGTCAGAAATAAAATTCCAATAAGGAAGCGCGTCACGCAGGGAGACACGATCTCGCCAATGCTATTCACCGCCTGTTTGCAGGAGGTATTCCGAGGCCCGAATTGGGAACAGTTGGGAATAAGAGTAAATGGAGAATACCTAAATAATCTGCGATTCGCTGGTAACATTCCCTTGCTGAGTCACTCAGGAGGTGAACTGCAGATCATGATGAATGAGTTAGACAAACAGAGCAGTAAAGTGGGTCTAAAAATTAGCATGCAGAAAACCAAAGTAATGTTCAACAGTCTAGCAAAGGAACAGCAGTTCACAATTGGCAGCGAGGTGCTGGAAGTGGTAAAGGAAGATGTCTATTTAGGGCAAGCAGTGACAGCTCATCCGGATCATGAGAGGGAAATAACTAGAAGGATAAGAATGGGGTGTAGCGCATACGGCAGGTTCTCTGAGATCATGAATGGCAGTTTACCAATATCGCTCAAGAGAAAAGTGCACAACAGCTGTATCTTACCGGTACTCACCTACGGGGCAGAAACGTGGAGGCTAACGAAAAGGGTTCAGCTTAAGTTAAGGACAACGCAGTGAGCCATGGAAAGAAAAATGATGGCTGTAACGTTAAGAGACCGGAAGGGGGCAGGGTGGTTGAGGGAACAAACGCGTGTTAATGACATCCTAGTCGAAATCAATAGGAAGAAATAGGCTTGGGCAGGGCATGTATTGCGAAGGCAAGATAAGCGCTGGTCCTTAAGGGTAACGGAGTGGATTCTAAGAGAAGGCAAGCGTAGCAGGGGGCGGCAGTAGGTTAGGTGAGCGGATGAGATTATGAAGTTTGCAGGCATAGGGTGGGCGCAGCTGACAAAGGACTGGGTTAATTGGAGAGACATGGGAAAAGCCTTTGCCCTGCAGTGGGTGTAGTCAGGCTGATGATGACGATGATGATGATGAATTTAGAATACGTTTTGGTTGCGCTATTTCGAAACCGTAGTCGCCGTGGTGGTGTGGCGAAAAGGACAGTCCACGTCGCCTTCACTGAGGATCATCTTTCGTCCAAGCAGTAAACAGAGGTCGCTGCTGGATATGTTACGACTTGGCTCCGGATGATTCTGTCAGCCTATCCGCTCTTTTTCTGCTCTTGGTCGCTCACCAGCGTAATGTCGGCGCTTCGTTCGCGGCATACGTGCGCGTGGCGCCAAGCCTGTAAAGTGCTCCCGCAGCGGGCCATTTCCGAACTCCCAGCGCCGCCTCTGCGCCGCCTATGCCCCGCAAGTGCTCCGAGGGTCATCGTCTCGGCACAAGGAAATTGGTGCTTCCTATATCTTGCGGCCTCTCGGATCACTGGCGCCGTTCGCGTGTAGCTGCTTTTTTTTATTTTTGCTCTCTCCTTTCTGCCCTCCTCTCAAATCTCTCGCCGATGGAAACCCGTTAGCTGCAACTACACTGAGTTTTGCTTTCCTCTCAGACTCTTTCTTACGTCTTCACTGCAGCCCTGCTAATAACTGGTCATTGTACGGTTTCGAATCGAGGTCTACAACACATTTTATCGAAGGACTAATCGGAGAATCGACGCATCACCAATATACGGCCCTCCCTTTATTTATCGGCTGCCAGGGGCGATCTCACTTTCACTGGCTGGCAAGACCAGAGATAATGCTTCGGCCATGTCAGCAGTTAACTGCACTGAGCAGCAGCTATATGTAGCTGCAGTGCATGCACGTTGACAATGCATCAAAACAACAGCTATTTTGCAGGAGGAGGAGGTCGTGGTGGAGGAGGAGGAGGAAATGCAGGTAGGTTAACGGGAAGAATAAACCGGCTTGCTACTGTGAGTTCAACAGCCAAGCATAGTTCTGGTTTTTAATCGCCGTTGCGTCAACTGTATAAAAACTTAGACTTATTATAACCCCAATAGGCAATGTGAAGCCACATTAAGCCTACTTTATGGTGCCGGCTAGAATGCATAACTTTAACATATACAGTTAATACAGCAGCTGTGTGCTCTAACTCTCGGAAACAGAGCCAACAAGCACGCTTTGGCTGGGCGTCACACTTTTTTTTCTTTATGACTTATAGGTGATTTTAAAATAAACGCTTTTATCTTGGGGTTTCCGCAGAAAGTCATTTCTAATCTCGCTAAACACAGATGCACAGTTTTGATGACGACCGTGTGACTGTCATAATTGGATGATTACTGGCGTAAATAAGCAGGAAATAATTTTTAAGTAAAATGATCACGTTAGTGTTTGACTGTCTGTGTGCCATGACACAATATTAGCTACCGCGCACTTTAAACTTGGCAATTTTTCTTGCATATGTCTCAACAGTATTAAATATTTTTCGTTTCCGAGTAAGACTTCCTGTCATGAATAAAATCTGAACTTGTTATTCTTACTAATCCTGGATTAATCTCCAGCGAAAGCACATTAATTTTCGACAAGATTCTAATCTTTTGCAAGTATTATGCTAGTATGACAGCATCCTTCACCGCGGCGAATCAGTCGCGCAAAGCGTACACCCATGTGTGCTGACACCGGTAATAGGTACGCTGGGGTCATTTACCACAACATCGTAGAGTGGCATGCACTGGCACTTGTAACGAGAATAGTGATGCACCGAACACCGTAATGATGGTCTTTCATGAGCTTCTGCTGGGCAGCGGCTGGACCTTTGTTTGCTCCCACACGGTCGTCAGCACGAGCCTCAGGGGTGTAGCCAAAACCGGAGGTCCATTAGCGAACTCTCATTATGACGGTAAGGAAGCAATGAAAAGGCACGAAAAAAAAATGGAAACATAGCCGGAAGTGCAGGAAATGGATGAAAACCTTTTTTGTGTTCTTTTGTTCTAGGAAAGCGACAAACGCGAAAGTGACGTCTACAGAAAGCTTCCGCGGTCATTGCCTATCCCGTGTAATACCACTACTGCCGCATTAGTTCGCGGTAGTGAAAAAAAAAAAATGACGTCAGATTCCTCCGGTGTCTGTGGAGTAACCGTGTTTATTCCCCAGTCGGAAACATGTGCAAGCGGAGTTCTCTCGTGAGGTTCTTCTTCGTTAACTTCTGACTTTTTACCTGTAGTTCTGATTAGTTATCCTACAGACATCAAGTTCCTAAGACAGCATAAGACGTCATGAGAAATAATGAGACATCAAAACCTCTGGGCGAAGTGAGCGGCGCTGGGTATTCATGTCATTCTGTAATAGCGAAACTCTCCTAGGTTATTAGTTGAAAAAAAAAGCTATTATCTTTTTTTTTATTCATAACCTCCAGTCGTGGTGCTGCTTACGGGCGAAAAGGAGGTGCGTACAATGCTGGAGCACGCGCAGGACTTGGGTATGACGTCATCCGGGGAGTACGCCTTCCTGTACCCGGAGCTCTTCCAAGGAGAGGCCGCCGGCAACATCTCCTGGTCCAAAGGCGTCGGTGAGATAACCAAGTCGCAGAAACTCAGTGAAATCACTTTGTAGGTAGAATACAATCGATCCATTTAGGATGCACATTCTCAATTAGGTCGATGTTGCGGCATCCTCAGGATTTCGAGCCTAAATCCGTCAAGGTATTTATGCAGAACACTTATTTTGGTAAAATAATAATTTGTTATTAGAATAGGCAAAAATATAAATGTGGTGTTGATGGAGCCAAGTGTGTCATAGTCATAGTGGATTCATAGTAGTCAAGTAGTCATAGTGGATTTCTGGATTACAGGCTTTTTTGCACCAACTATAATTGCAATGAATGTGCCTCCGGCATCAAGCCATGTCATGATCATAATAATTTACTCGTATTATACGTTTAAAGGGTCATCGTACGTTACATAAGGAGTGAATAGCGTCACGCCACACGAAGCCGTTCTATGGCTGTACTCTCATGTACACCATGGCTTGTGTTTTGCTAACCTCCTGTTATTAGAAAATAAATATAACCGCTTATTGTGCTGCTAGCCTACTGAGAGGGAAACCGGCCGTAGCATCTGCCAAGACAGATTTTAAGTACCTTAATTAACGACACCTTGAAATGGCCGCAAACCGCCAAATTCATCAGTCAAATATATCTTCACAAAGCCCAACGAAGAATTCTTTGTCTGCTCTTTCACGCAGCAATTTCATTACAGCAAAGCATTTGATAGGCGCTTAACGGTGCCTGCTACATGAGTGAATGCGTAGAAAAGTTTGTTATGGAAAGGTGTCCGTTATGTACTCGTCCATAGCGTTATGCACTTGAACTGTACATGCGTGCCGAGCATTTATTCCGCCACTTTTACCACTCCCAGATGATCCGAAGCGGCGCGTGCGCCTTCGAGAGGCGTTCGAGTCCCTGATGATCATCAGCCTGAACCAGCCCGTCTCGGATGAGTACATACGCTTCTCCAACGAGGTCAAGCGCCGCGCGCTCACCCACTACCAGTTTCCCGACTACTCGGAACGAGTGGTAAGGACCTGCACGCGCATGCGCATACGAACTTTACCTTCAAACCTTGCAACTTACACGTTCTTCATTGAGTGTATGTTGTTAGTCGCGCAGGAACAAAACACTAAAGGCCGAGTGAGCGGAATGTGACAAGCTTCGAACTTACAGCTGTTCCAAGAAGCCGTCTTCTTTATACAACTTGTATGTTAAAAGCTATACTAACAGCTCTGTGATGTTTACCAATGCCTACAATGAAAAGGAGTGTGAATTCAACTTCAGGAGAAGAGTAATGCAAACTATTCTGCATGCGTTGCTGCGCATACATTAAACTGCCATTTTCGCGCTTACAGCCAGGCGCCGAAGCTGCCGTGTGAAGGAGGCAGGCGCGCTTAGTGAAGAAGCTTTTCACTCAAGCTTTCTTTAATCTTCCAAATGCACCGCAACGGCACGTTTCGGTCGCTATGTTGTCGGCGGACTTTAAAAGCAGCGTCGTCATGAGCTGCCTTCGGGGATATCGTTGCTCGCGTTTCCTCCGCTTAGATTTGCGAACGGTGTGCAAACAGTGGCCACTGCTTGCGCCTTCGCACACTGTCCCCCTATATTTAGACACCTCTAGCGTTTCGCAACACTTCTACTTTGCTCCGGCTACTCGTCGCAAGTGACCCGAACAGCAGCGAAAGCACTCGGAAAAGCGGCAGGCTCCTTCCGTACTGCGGGCCGTATAAACACGGCCGCCAAGTGCGAACACTCGGAACGACTTCTCCGCTCGTTTCGACTGCTCGAGAAAAACAAACACCTCCTTCGGCGCGCCGCGGGTCTTTCGGTGCTCAAGCTGTCGGTCTGTTCGTTTACACTGGCAATTTTAGGTCCTTCCGAAAGCACATTCTCACGCTCCCGACGCGCTTTATTTTTGTTGTGACCAGGCGCGACGAATATGTTTAGAGTACACGCGAATAACACTTGCTCTGGCACCTATATCGTGTCGACCTGCAGCGCCCCATTAAAATACTTGCAGTGGAAAAAGAAGCGTAGTGAAAGATAGGCGCTGTGGTTCACTTACGCGGTTCCGATAACAAGAAAAAAAGAAAGGAAGAGTTTTCTTAGCGCGCACATAACGACTTACGACACGTGCAGCTCTTTGGTGAAAGTTTGTTCACTCACTCACTCGTTCACTCACACACACAAACCATTGCAAGGCCAGCGCTGTCGCGTTGCCGCTCATGTAAAGGATACGACGGAGAATGCCATTTTCCCCATTTCATGTGTTAACACTGGTTTTATAACGCGGGTGTGCTTACCAAACAAAAATCTATCATCACGTTCTTCGCAGTATTGTGATAAAAGCGGCTCAAGTGTACAGCAAAAACCTTTTTAAGTTTTATTATTTTTTGATAGGTATTATTTTATGTAATCACAAAAATTTCAAGCAATACGAAGGATACTAAAGGTTTGTTAATTATATGCACTCTCCGGCTAGGCCTACGACTAAGTGGCCAACAAAGATTTATTTTCTTGTTACCACTACTCTCCTCGTTACACATTGCGCGTAATATTTACTCTTCCATCAGGCTGAATACAAAATGAATACTAGCCGACCTACGTTAGGAGAGGCTTGAAACTTTAAAAGGTGTGCTATGTGTTGATCTTCTCCGCAGGTGAACTACTTCACAGCTAGCTTTCATGATGCTGTGGTAATGCTTTGCAAAGCCATCAACGAAACAGTAACCGTTGGTCTTAACCCCTACGATGGAGAAAACCTGGTGAACAAAATGCGAAATGCGAGCATAAATGGTAAGTTTGCTTTGACGCGCTCATGTTAATATGCAAAGCAGAGTAACTTCCCGCGCTTACTTTTGTGTATCGTTCATAGACACACAGCTAAATGTTGCCAGCATTGCCTTGATAAAACTACATACTATTTCTTTCTTTTTTTTGCCTGTTTGCCTGAAGGAAAAAGCAATATGTGCGCGCACCCGTTTGTAGCGCAATCGCTAGTACATTAGCCCAATGTACAACGTCGAGGTCACTTAAGGTAGGAGAACCGAATGGAGAAATCAAACAAGATAAATAAATAGTCATGGTATAGTTACAGCATATAGTATGTCAAGCGATTTGTGAAGAACAAAGCGTATAGATTAGGAGAAGAGTGATCATAGCGGAATACCTCTTTTATTCTGATGGTCTCTGGGTGGATATAAGGTTTCGCAGTTATGCTTAAAGTCATCAAAAGGTCATACTTAGGGCTTCTGAAGTGGCCCTCGCAGCTGAACTCTTCGTTGTTGCTTAAATAACATATAGCACTTGAGTGTGATAAGCCTTGTAATATGCAGGTTCTTCTTCCTGCAACGCCAGCATGCATTTCTTGTCTGTGCGAATCACTACATTTATACAACGAAATTGGTTTGGTTTATGGAGGTTTAACGTCCCAAAGCGACTCAGGCTATGAGGGACGCCGTAGTGAATGGCTCCGGAAATTTCGACCACCTGGGGTTCTTTAACGTGCATTGACATCGCACAGTACACGGGCCTCTAGAATTTCGCCTCCATCGAAATTCGACCGCCGCGGCCGGGATCGAACCCGCGTCTTTCGGGCCAGCAGCCGAGCGTCATAACCACTCGGCCACCGCGGCGGCTTTATGCAACGAAATGTTTGCCAGTATGACACGTGCTTGCAAATATAGCGCCATGTGGTGTTGCGTATAAACGTTTCGTTACGAATGAAAAAATACGTTCTTCTATATTACCGCACTTTTCCCAGCATATGCTTGGAGAAGGTTTCCACTCAACGCACTCACTCTGATACGCTACCCATCAGAATCCGTGCGAGAAAGCATCAGAAAGCGAGCTTATCAATTCCTCGTTTGTTTTTTTATGGTCCATGACGCGTGTGTTGACCGCATTTAGAGTGCACAGTAAAAGTGCCATGCCTTTTATTTTCTGTTTCTCTTAGGTGTTTCAGGCAGAGTCGTGATTGACATGAACGGAGATCGTGTCGCCGACTATGCCCTTCTGGACCAAGTGGACCCTTCGACAGGGCATTTTGACGTAAGCGTTGAAACGTATAAGGCTGCCGTGTTTAATGAGCGGAGGCCTTTCAGGGCGAATATGCTTTATTCATTTATTCTACAGCGCGGCAATCTGTGCCCTAGAACGTCGACCGCTGGAGAGAAACTTTGGTAGTATGCCGATCTAATATTTTGCCAGTGTCTATTGAAATAAGGATGACTGCGCATCGCTTCCTATCACTGATTGGTCGCGACTCGAGATATGTGAGCCGAACTTAAGACAACCAACCTTGAAGTTCTCAGCTGTAAGTTGTCAACGACAGGAAAAGTGAGCATGAAGGGCACCGCACCCCTTTATCCAGACCAATTGCTTACGAC